>JAABNY020000039.1:8435582-8448252 GCA_015164015.2 Brevimyrus niger
AGAGGGGGGGGGGGGGGGGCAGCGGGGGGGGGGGGGGTCTGTGTCGGGGGGGACGGGCCTGTCTCTCCCGGGTTTTTGTGGTGGGGGGGGGGGGGGGGGGGGGGGGGGGGGGGGGGGTCCTCTCGTTAGGGGGTGAGTTCATCGGAGCGTGTCTTCCCAGATGGAATCATTACGGATTCTACATTCCTAATCGGAATGTTGCCAGCTGCTCACAGTGACTCTAGGCAGGGGAGGGGGATACCTGCCTTCCTTTTTTATAATAGGGAGGGATGCTGGTAAATGTGGACACTAGATGCACTCGTGTGCATGCACCAAGCAGTGAGGGGCGTGTTGGCGGTGCTGGGTACGGCGTCTCACCTGAGCATGACCTTAAAGGAGCCGTAGGTGATGGGAAGCGGAAGCACGGCGGGAGATTGGCTGTGCTCCGGCAGGAAGCGCTTTCTCCCAGCAGGAAGTGCCCTGTCCCCAGCATGAAGCGGCGCTCCTTAATTGCTTACCTGATTACTCAAAATGTAGCTCGTTAGGCCGAGACCTGCCAGACATTGTGGTGGAGATATCAGCGGGTGTGTCTCCATGATGGCGTGGCGGAGATGCAGGGAGGAAGGCCGGAGTCTGCAGTCGAGGGGCCGGAGACAGAAAGGAAGTGAGCGAGAAAAAAAGGAAAAGCATAGAATGCTTTCAGGGGCCATTCTAGGGTTTTTAAGGTGGGGATGTAAAAGGAGCCGTATTTCACACAGAGGGGTCAACCTCATCATTAGCCACTTATATAGGGCTGCCCCCGACTAAAGATATTCCTAGTCGACTAACACTCCTGCATTTTAGCGAAAAAAAAAAAAAAATACTGTAGCAAAAACGCTGTTTGGTTTAAAAATACAATGGAAAATTAATATAATTTTTATATTGCTTCCCGGAAGGGGTAGGCTGCTGTTGGTGGCAGCCCAATGGCCGTAATCTGGGCTTTGGGTACCTGAGTCCGCGAAACGGCTGAGGCAACGTCCAGGGGGAACACCGCTGGGTGTGGAATCGAGAGGACGTCCTCCTGATATTCGGTAGGGGAAGAAGCGGCAATGGAGACGGACCCCTGAAAGATGGTGGACTCTCCTTCTGATCTTCTCTCTTTCCGCTTCTTCCTTTTCCTCCTGGTCATTTGGGGCGGCGAAGCCGTCTAAAGTACCTCTGAAGCTTCAGCTAGGCAGTCAGTACCCTTCCTGACAGGCTGCATGCCCAGCCGGAGCCACCTCTCTGTAATAATCTCCGTGAGCTGCCGTAGATTTTCACAGACCGCACGAAATGTGTCCATGCTTCCGGGTGCGGACATCTCGTCAAGGAGGGTCCCACTCCGGCTGGCCAGTTCCAACGCAGCAGGGTCCTCCCAGACTTGGGGCTGGTTAAGCCAGTACAACACCTCTTGTAGGAGGCCGAGGCGCTGGCTCTCGGTCCATCGCGGAGCGCTGTCCGCGAGGTCTGTCATTCTATAATGGTGTGCGGGCGAGCAGGGAAGCAGGCAAGAGAGCCATAAATATGGGATAATAGACCTCGGGAAAACGGACTCGGACGCGGACTAAATACACAGGGCAAGCCAAAAATAACAGGCCACAGGTGATCACATTCGGGAATTAACACGAGGTAATAAGGGGGCGTGGCACACAGCAAGATCGGTCGAGCAGGTCATGACAAAAGGTTTTCTGTGTTTTATATCTAATACAGTAGCAAGACTGAAATGAGTGGTCTAGCATTTTCAGCAAGCTTAATTGGTATTTAGTCTTCTGCACACACAGTTACACGGACCACAACAACTTACTAATAATTCAGTTACGTTCCATTTCAAGTGACACTCCAAAAAGTGAATTTAGTTAATATTTTACTTGTCATATACATGTATTTAGATATCATATCTGTCATACAACCTTGTGCCAGTAGTCTCAGGGATTGGATTTGGACCCCCATGACCCCGAATAGGACAAGCAGTTACAGAAAATGGATCTGTCATATGTTGGAGAATCCCATTACAGCATGATCAAAAATGCCACGGTATACCCAAAATCTTGCAGTATACTGTAATATCACCCAAGCCACCCTTTCATAAAAACATATATGGGTAGTACTTAGCATGTAAGATTGTGGCCTTTTTCATATATGATTCAAGCAGCCTGTTACATGATACTGGTGGTCACATTTATATATGACCCCATTTGTATTATATACATATGTATTATATATTGTATTCTTGGTGTAACATACACAACATACAGTACTAGTCAAAAGTTTGAACATGCCAAGCCAGTAGCATCACATGGCCTGAACACCTGACATAAACCCTATATCTAGTATGGAGCAGTTTCACGAGAGAGTGAAGGAAAAGAGGCCAATCAGTGCTCAGCAAATGCAGGACCTCCTTTGGGACCTCCTTTGGGACCTCCTTCAGCTGGAAAAGCCTCCCAAGAGGCCACCTCATGAAACTGGTGCAGAGGAGAAAGTAGAGTCAGCCAGTCCCTGGAGAAATTGGGCCAATGGTAGCATCACTCTGCCGACCAAGGGATTGGATTTGAACCGGCAACCTTTCGAGTCCCAATCCACAGAGCTGCCCCTGCTCCCTCCAAGAACATATACTGTAGAGTCAGCCAGTCCCTGGAGAAATTGTAATTAAGGGGTCTTAAGGGCCTTGCTCAAAGGCCGAATGGTGGCATCACTCTGCTGACCACAGGATTTGAACTGGCAACCTTCCCAACCCACAGAGCTGCCCCTGCTCTTTCCAACAAAATATTGTTCTTTTAAATACTATTTTGATCAGTCTAAAATCCCATAAATGTTATTTGGTAGTTTTGATGTCTTTATAATAATTCTCAAATTTAAAAGTGCAAATAAATCTTTCCATGGATAGCTGTGTGCATAATTTTAATTGATACTGTATATGGTCAATGTAAAGCAATAGTCTGCATTCCTATGAGACTTCCATACGGGAATGTCCTCAAAACTACACACTTATGTGTCGGACTCTAACAAATTCCTTAGCAGGTTGGCCACCCTGATTACAGTTACCATGAGCAGCGTGCAGTTAGTTTTATTGTCTATTTGTGTTGTCATAGGGAAGATGATGGCCTCCATATTTCAGTGATCCTGCTCACAGAACAGTCCTATGACAGATATTGGCAGGTGTCAGGCTCTTCGTGATAGAGGCAGGGTTGTCCTGTGTCTCTATGGGCTGGTCACACGGCAGGGGCGACTCTGCTGAGAAAGTGCCGGTGATTGGATCTTCTCAGGCTGGCTCAGGTGACCGTCTAATTAGGATGTGACATTATAACAGCAGCGGGAGCAGGCTAATCACCTCGCATTTTGCTGGGCACCCATACGGGGGCCATTACGGCTGCTGACCTGGATAACACCGGGGGTTTGTGACTCCCCCGACGGCTCTTTTTGTTATCAACCCCGAGCTGAATGTCAGCTCCTTGATAAATTGGGGTCAAATGGAGTTTTGTGTTAACAGCCCTTAATGGAAACAACCTTTGTGTCCTGTAATTTTCAGCATACTTCCTCACTGCTGTCTGATTTTTTCTGCTGCTGTAGATCGGTATGGCCTTTTTAACATCATTTTGGGTGTCTACCTGTCCCTTTGATGACCTGTTACTCTACAAAGATTCAGCGTGTTGGTGCTCAACCGTGGACTGTTTAACTTCATGCAGTGTTACTTGTGTAAGGATGCTGAAAAGATCCATGAAACTTGGGACTTAGGTGGATGTCACAGGGAGGATTATACTAATAGCTTGGTTTTAACAGCAGGGGTGTGGGACAAACACACCTCCAAAAGCTCCCCCCCCCCACCCCAGAAAACATTAATAACCTAAATTAACGTAGGTCAAAGGTCGATTAACTATTAGTCAGCTAATTAATGGTTTATATATATGGGCTTGTTCTCATTCTTCACCCTGCCCTGCCACCATTCTTTCCTTTTATTCTAAATTATCTTAAAAATGATTGTATTCAGCATTAAAAATTGGCCATTACACTGATGTCCTTCATAAAAACCCCATGGAATTGGGTCCTTGGCATTTCTTTTGGAGTACAGCTCCAGGTTAGGGTTTGGGATGAGGTGATACACTCTGTGACAGTACAGTCACGATGCTGAACCCAGTTCCAGCCCCTTCATTGCAGATCAGTATGGCCACATTCAAACCCAGCAGGCTGCAGAACTGGGACATATTCAGTCCAGCTTACAGTCCGGCACTGGATGGAGTACTCCCCACAGAAACAGGGCAGTGTGAACAGGAGAGGGGGGGGGATTCCCCTGGCATCAGCACAGATCTGACAGTAAGTGAATCCGTATAGGAGCCTTACAATTCCCTTTTTCTCTGCTGTCTGTTTCTCCCAGGACACAGAAGTCAGCAAAAGGGAAAAGGAATGCAGAGCCCGTGAAGAAGTGCAGACTAAGGATCAGAAATGCCAGACTTTGGTGAGTGTTGATACACCCAGCATGCACCTGCTTTAGCTTGTCCACCCCCAGGCCTCTTGCATCCCCAAAATCTCGGGTCCTATAGTGCTCTTGCTCTGTCTTCTGTAGAATCTAACCAGTTTTCTGCATCAGCCTTTCGTGACTGGATTTCTTTTCTATGTTGTACTATTTATTAAAGTATTCACTTTGATTCAGCTACCATTCCATTCATGCACTAGAGCAATGTTTCTCAAACCAGTCCTCAGGCACGCCCAAAACAGTCCATATTTTTGCTCCCTCCCTGTTCTGAGCACCCTGGATCCAAAGGATCAGGAACACTAAATACCTGAATCAGATGTGTTGTGCTAGGAGGGAGCAAAAATGTGGACTGTCTTCTGCTCCCAGAGGACTGGAATGGGAAATATTGCATTAGAGGAGCCTGAAGCACAGGGTTGGGATACAATGCATAGGATCCCAGGAATTACCGGGCACATAGACATACAATCACAATGTAATGTAGGATGCCAGATGATGTAACTGCTTGTTTTTGCACTGTGGGATGAAGCCAGAGTACCTGCGTAAGACGGGAAAAAAATGCAAACGCACGCAGTGTCAGTGGCAGGGTTACAACCGCAAACTCTGCTGGTACAAGGTAATAGTTCTACCCAGTGAGGTGCAGTGCTGGCCACAGTGAATTCCTTATAGCGCAGTGTTAATACATTAAAGTTTAGACAGATGCACACACAGGCAGCTGTCTCTGAGTATCTTGTTGATGCACATTGCAGCACGCGCACACTTCCTATTCTGCATCTGATTGGGGGGGTGTTATATGTGGCTGCAGTTGAACTGAATTCCCCGGCTTCCTGCGGCTGGTGAATGGGCCGCGATGTATCATGGGACCACAGTGCATTATGGGAGAGCGCCGGTAAAAGCGCCATCATTATGCTGCAAAGGAGGGCAGAGGTGTTATGTAAGCACCCCTCCCAGGCCCTCGCCCGTGCTTGCTGACGCAGGCCACTCCAGAGAGCAGCATGAAGCTAGGCTTTCCCCTGGGGCGGCCATTTCCCCTGACACAAAGGGAGCAGGAAGAAAAGGCCAGAGAAAATTGTAAGCAAGTGCTGACAGGCTAATTCCTTTTGTCTGCTCAGTGACTCCTCTGAAGCTTGATCCAGTCTCCCATCACACTATGTCCAGTAAGATTTTGATTAGCTTAGCAAAGTGTGTGTGTGTTTGTGTGACTTGTACAATCAGCCCCAAAACAGGGATTGCCAACCACTGCAACCACCTGAGATTCTAGCTGGTCCGGAACATTCTGTGATGTCAATATGTTCTTGATGGTGACATGCTTTAAAAATACTGACTGATTTAAGAACACTGAGCTCTTGTGAGAGCTAGGCTTACACTGGAAGTACATTTTGGGTGAGTTTCTAACTGAAGCCTTTATTTTAATCAAAGTTAAATATGACTGCATAATATTGGAAAATGTTGGGTATTACAATGTGATTTTTTTGCTATAAATATTTAATATTTAATAATATAAAATAAATAAATTTCTCACAAACCCTTCAATGAGTCATTTAAACAGCAAGGATGAAAATTATTGTAATTGACTTGCAGCCCGCATGCAGAGCTCATTCAAAAGCAACAGTGGTGAGCTTTAAACATATAATAGATAATCATGAAAAGGAACAGTCATTAAAATTGCGTAGCTTGCTAACTTTTGTTTCTATGATAGAGGTAAAAGTGTTTGAGTGAAACTTACCACCAAGTCTTAAAAAAACTGTATAGTGTTGTTTTTGAAAATACTGCAGTATATTGTCCAGACAGTATGGAGCTATGAAAAAGGCAAATCTCAAATCAGCTGACTATTGTGGTCCTTGTGAGGATTATTAAAATGCATATTTCCCAGCCCTAACTTATTCACTGTGCATGCAGACCCAACAAACTGTGTATACAAAAATCCTTTATGTATCTTATTGGATGGCTAGAACACTGCTTCCATTTCCAAACCTCTCCTCAGTGGCACCTCAGTCATTAGATTTATTTGTTACATTTCAGCACCAGCTCACATAATTAGCCAGACATGGTACGCTAGTAAAAAACTCAAGTACAACATGTGCATTGGATGGTTGCAGGAAATTCTGCGCTGACTTTAGGAGTTGTTTTGAAAGAGCCAACACACTAAGAGAAATTACTTTTATGTGACGATTATACAAACATAGTTTTTTTTCATTGCTTAAACTTTTGCACAGAACGTTAAATCAAAACAACAATAAGTACATATGCCTTATTTAGAAAGAGCCGAAAGATACATGGATGGTCAGATAAAATGCATCCTTAAAGACCAAACGATAATAAATGTGGATGTGTTTCTCCTGCCTCCATGCAACTCACAGGGGATGATGTGGAGACATCTCCTTGTCCTGTGGCCATGAACGCCATCCTGCTCAGTGAACGGACTGTAAGCAGCTTGGTCTGGGGATTCTGGCGAAGGCTATGGGTGATTGTCGAGGACATTGTGGAGTCACTCGGGATATTATGTGGATTGTGATGGGGGACTGTGGGAAGATGTAGATACAGGTTTTTGGGTTGTAGCTACACAGGTAGCTACAACCCAAAACGCAGACTGAAGGAAATCCCACAGCTTGATTGCATAAAGGGTCAGCATGGTCCACTAGTGCTTTAATAATCTACTCACTGTAGGTCTGCTTTACTTATATAGTCTACTTTCCCCACATAGGAATCCTTAAGCAATGTCTGCTGCCACTTTTGGGATTATTAAATACTGCGGTAACACTATGACTAACCTTACTCAGGGTTAACTGAAGTCAGTTTTATTAGGGGGTTATGAGGCCTGTGACTTATTGTTGAGAGCTTTGCTGATAATGTATTCAGAGTTGATAAAACTACCATCATCTTAAGGATGCTGTTCCTTAATTGGAACAGCCTCATTCTGGAGGTTTATCTCTGTCGCTAATGCTGTCTATGCATCACCTCCCTTCCATGTCAGAAGCGACAGGCAGGGACCTTAGGAGTGCCTTGCCATCATCTGCGCTGTGTGACAGAAGCCATGTCTCTGGTGATCATTGTTAGCTTGACCTCCCACTTGCTGACCAGCTGAGGGTCCACATCTCCATATAAAGCTATTATCCGTAGTCCAGTGGATTATCCTCAAGTTAGCGCCCCATAAAAGTTTCAAAAGAACTCTGAAAGCCTATGTTGTGAGATCTGCCATGCAGCAGCCTATTGTGCAGATGCTGGTCTGACTTGTTAACTCCTTAGCTTGACTCAAGGTGGTTTTATTGCTGTTGTTTTACATTGACATACTCTGTCCTCTGTTTTGCAGCCTTTTACTTGCGAACCTGTGGTTCATAGCACACAAGGCTTTTCTCTGGCCTTCGGACTGCCATGTCCACGATTCTTTCACCATCAGTGGCATTGACAGACTATTTTACACCGGTTACCTTTGAAGACGTGTCATGATATGTTCTGGTGATGCTTCCTGTTTGTGCCTCGGGTCGTGTGCTACTGTCGTCGCTTTCTGTGTGTTACTTATAGAAGCATGTGTCCACAAATGACAGAAAATGTGTTACTTCAGTTTGTTCCTGGTTCTGGCTTCCCATAATGCCAGTTCAGAATGCAGTCATCCAGGTTTAACATGCCATGGAAGCCCCAGCAGGGATGGCAGAAGGACGCTGGCAGGCTGTGTGCTTCAGGGTGCTCTGCGGCTAGTCACTGCTCTGCGGCTATCTGACGGTGCGACTCTGCCGCTGTGTAATCTGCCTTGATTCTGCTGTCATGGTGCTCTGAAGCCCTCCATTCTAGCCTGTCCGTTCCTCTTGCCATGTCATACAGTGAAATGTGTCAGGTGGCAGATGTGAGTTTGATGTGGCTCCATCCGTTTGTTTTGCTATCAGAGCTCAAGATCCTTCTTTTTGTAATGCTGGTAACTCTTTCCACTTTACTGCTCCGAGAAACTTACGTTAAGGACAGTGTGTTACTGTGATACTCTGCTGCTATATTACCAGTGTGTTACTTGTCTTACTCTGTCATGATGTTACTGCTTTACTCTATCATGGTGTTTGCTCTGTTGCTATGTTACTGCTTTACTCTGTCACTATTTTTTCTGCGTTCTTTTGTTGCTGTGTTACAGATTTATTCTATGACTGTGTTATTACTTTACTCTCTCAGTGTTACTACTTTATATTTGTCACTGTGTTACTTATTTTATCAATGTGTTTCCATTTTGGTACTGAGTTACTCTATCAGTGTTACTACCATACTGTCATTGTTACTGCTTTACTCTGTCACGGTATTACTCCTTTACTTCATGACAGTGCTACTGCTTTACTCTGTTGCTGTGTTCCCACTATACTCTGTCATGGTCTGAGCATATTAACTGTCACTGTACTGCCCCTTTTCCCTGTCAGTGTGTGACTGCTTTCCCCTATCACCATGCTCTCTTGGTATGTTACCCTGTCAGTTACTGTTACTGTTTCCTCACTGTGACGGCTGGGGGTGGGAGCAGCTCTCTGTCTTCAGGAGAATGCAAATGGTGGCATTTTCCTGTGCCCATTAAACAGGCGCCGTTCAGACGGCCTCACCCGCCAGCCGCTCCCCTCGCTTCGCAGCTGTGTCACCGGGCTCTCATGGCAACCGCCCCTGCCACTCAGTAGAGAGATAAGGAGCCGTCCGACTCGGCATCTGATGTAGAGCCATACTTGGAACAAGCCAGGACAAAAGGTTAGCAGGCTGCCCCATGCGGGCGACTGATGGGGGCTCCTGAAAGGTGTCCGTCTGTCATGTTGCCTGTGCTTTTTATGGCCCTGTGCATTTAACTCTGCAAATGTTTTACTGGCTGTAGATTATGTATTTAGGAAAAAATGGCAAAGTTGGGTGCTGCATGTTAATGCTTGCCTCTTTTGTCGCCAAGGTAACTGCCTCATTTTGCTTGTGTCAACACATTTGGCCCAGTTGACGCGTTTAGCCATTGCACTGGGCCGCCTGCCTCGGTTACCACGTTAACCTGCACACAGTGGCGTGTTGGCAGGCCAGCTGAGCTCGGACAAGTACACAGCTCATTACGGGAATTCTTTTGGAAAGGTTTATCTCAGCAAGGATGAAACAAAAGTTTCAAACAAATAGGCGAAGCCCAGAGCTGTGTGTGTATTGCAACATGATTATCTCCAGCATCTAACAGTAGTACACAGTGAGCTGGATATGATTCCACTACAGAGAAAACGCAATAAAATATCAGCTTTATGGGTGACACTGGGAAAACTTTGAACTGACAGCCTGTCTGATTCGGCAGCGAAGGAGGAATTTAGTGAAAATGGAGGCATGCCTTGATCTGGGTTGGGTGGACTGAACCGTGAAAAGGTGCGGCGTCAGCGACTTTGGCAGACAGTGTTTAAAAGCGGAGCAAAACAGTAATGACTGTGACAGATGGACGCGCCTGTCCGCCGTGCCCGCACATGGAAATGCAGAGCGCTCGCTGTCGCTGACAGATTGCTACGCCACAGCTCCAGCCCGAACGGGGAAGGCGCATTACCGAGTGTCGTCTCCGTCTGTGCTGGAATGGTTTACAAGGGTTATTCTTCTGTCCGTCGACATGCTGGGCGGAAGGCGGTGGCCCTGCATTTGGGCTGATCTTTCTGCGGCAGTTGGCATTGTGAGATTCAGGAGGGCATTTTTGTCCTGGCAGTGTTACTCTCTCTCAGCATCCCTTGTTCCGCACGGCACTGCGTGGCAGCTTCCCACGATGCCTGGCGCAGGGTGACGTAAGAGATGTGCAACTGCTCCCCTGCGAAAAATCCTGCTCTGTGAGTGTTCGGATTTACAGAACAGTGTAAAACTTTTAGCGGGGAACCCCAGATCTGCGTCAAGCCTTTTCTCAAGAAACGGTGGAACATTGGGAAGGGCGGGGCCAGTGAGATGGGCGGAGCTTAAGCGGCCACTCGCTATCTGTTATCTGAGCTGCAGTTTGCTCTCCTACACTTCTATAATTCCATGTATCTGTCCTCTGTTTGTTGTACTCTTCATTTGATATAAAAACACTATGCGGTGCTGAACACATTGGTGGGTCACCTCCCACTCATCTTTCTGAAGAGCAAACCTTGGCTCAGGGTTTTTAAAATCTCTCGATGTCTCAATTGGAAAATTACACCTCCCCGCTCTGGTGAAGCTCGGCCACCATCTTGAACCCGAGCACTCACGACACCTACTGTGGGGGGGGGACAGTTTGTTTTGATAAATAAATTCAGGGGCAGTTTGATGGCCAGACTGGGAGAGCAGATTGGGAATTTGGCTAGTGAGCCGGGCTGAAGACCACACTTTATGTGGAGGTGCGAACGGGCCTCTAATGACCACACACAGAGAAGCAGAACCACGGTTTGCCAGGAGAGGCCGTTAGTGCAGCGCCCGGCCTCAGTGTGGAGACGCGGACTGAATCAGACACAGAATTTAGTATGAAATGCCATGTGGATCATCTTCTGCAGGGTTTACGTTAGCTTGTCAGGCCGCAGTAAAGGCGGGAAGGAATTGTGCAACATATTGGAATCACGAGGGCATTATTGCATTTCCATGGGGGCAGAAAATCCCCAGTGGCTTGTCCAATGATTCCATTACGCAGCCACATGGGAAGCTTGCAGGTACCTGCAGAGAGAATGAGCTCCTGAAGTCCTACACACACTGAGCTCATTGTACCTGTTCAAAGGCACAGCTCGAGTGTTTCTCATTTCATCCGCTTGTCTGTGTACTTGCATGTCGATCTATCAGTGATATTTCGTTACCCCAAAATGAGTAAAAAGGACAAAAATGTCTTGTGCAGGAGTTTCTGCCTGGACACTCATTCGACTGTAAGAGTGCCCCCGAAATGCCAGCTTTCATGTGCTGTTCAATGAAGGAGTCAGCTCCCATCACGAGGCAGCTGAGCACATAACTTCAGTGTGCTGATTTGTTTTTGAGTTAGTTATGAATTCTGCTTGCCTGGAGCGAAAATATTTCAGTATTATCAAAATGGTACACAATGGAAAGTAGTATTTGTCTGTCTGTCTCTGTTCCATTTGTCTGTCCAACCGTCCCTCTAAGCACAAAGTGCTAGTTATTTAGCGCATTATGCAGAGACTACAGGAATTAATTGGATAGGAGTGACTTCACCTCTTGAACTCTTAAAGGGGGATTGAAAAATATCATAGTAATTGTTCAAATGTAATTGTTTATATGTTTGTAGTTCTTTGTAGGAATACAATTGCAACCCTTTATTTTCAGTACTGTAGTTGTAATTGTTTCTGGAACTATAATTACAGTCCTGTAATTATTCCTGAAATGGCAGTTACAAGTTTTCAATGAGTTTAGAAACAATGCTGTAGGTATGTGCATGTGCAATTGCATTACAGTAATTTTCCCTAGAATTATAAATGCATGACTGTAGTCGCCTGTGGAGCAATGACAGCAGAGCTGCAGTTAGTTAATCCACTGGCTGTAATTGCAGGACTGCAGTGCTCATACTGGCACCTCATACAAACATTTCCAGAAGAACCCATGATTTATGTCAAACCCTTAATGTGATACCAAAAGGGGCTGTGGTCAAGCCAGCGCCTTCTGTCAGTAGAGAACACATGCCATTGGGGTCCTGGTTCTGAGTGGTGTCGGCTGGGGGGGTTTGGCCGGCAGACCTCACAGTACCCCCCTCCTCACTGACAGGGGGACGGGTGTTTGCTCCTTAGGGACACTCCCAACACTTTTTCATTTCCCCAGCAGTTTTCATGTAATGCTAAATAATGTACATAAAAATAATGTGACTGATGGCACTGTGCTTCAGTCCTGTTCCCGAGGGGCTGTGAGCAAATATGTGCTTGGTGGACATGCTCAGGGATGGCTGAAGTGTAAAAATAAGAAGAATGCCGGCTTGTTAGAGCACTGTGGGGGGAATTATGGTTGGTCATTTCGACATTTCCTCATATTGAGATCTTAAGTCTTTCTGGATTATCTATGTTCATAAATTTTATTAATCCATCCATCCATAACATCTTATTTATCTCAGGAGTGTACATCTATATAATTAATTTATTTATAATGAAGTTTATATGAGTAACATATACATATCGTATTAGATACATATACAATGTGTGTGTGTGTGTATATATATATACACATACACACACACACACACACACACACACACACACGCATGTAGGGTAAACATATCCTTATGGGGACCGCTCATTCATTTCAATGGGAGAA
>JAABNY020000039.1:8453083-8471200 GCA_015164015.2 Brevimyrus niger
CTCCCAAGACTACCCCCTACCCCCTGCTTAACGGAGAAGGTATCAGACCATTTTTGCACCAGGCACTGCACCTGAAATGCCTACCCCCATTTTAATTTATTTTTTTCTACCACATCCCCCCTTCATTACACGATGCACGGGATGATTACCACCACCACCCACAAACCCCCCCACCCCCCCATGAAGACGACCTGGCTGCGGAATGGGTTTGTGCATGTGTAGGGATAGGCTACGCCTTTGGGAGGGGCATGGCTGGGGCAGGCATGGATTAAGGATGATGGTAGGGGGTGTGGCTATCCAGATAGGCCAGCCCAGACTCAGCAAACAGACAACCATGTACCTTGGAGCAGCTGGGTAACAGCAAGCAAGGAAGCCGCATGAAAAGTCAACCTTCTCCTGTCATTTTGCAAGCGCCTTTATATCCTGATCGTCTTGCAGCCAGACCATGGTGGCAAGAAGCAAGGCCACGTCTGTCCCTGCAGATACATCACAGGCGGGGACAGGGGTGTGTGGCCATCACACATATGTATGTTTCACGTTAATTTCCTGCACGCTGCAAGGCTGGGTGCCTCAGGCTCTGTGGTGACGATGGCCTTGCATCGGGTCTCTTGCCGTACAGCTTATTTTGTTATTGCAGGAGATCCGTGGTGTGCAGGTGCACAGCTGATTCCGGCGCGTCCCTGTGAACGTAACTAAAAGCCATATATTGATTCAGCTCAATGCTCCTGACCCCTCTCTGGGAAGAAAAGGCTTCCTCGAGACGGAGGGGGGTGGCATTTTAGCCGGCACTAAAAGCCTCTCACCTCTACCCTCACCTCGTGCTCAGATATGCATGTTAGGCAAGGCGAGCTCTCAGAATCTCAGGCGGCCGCCAACGCGAATCACCCAGAAAGGCACCAAACGTGATATGTTCACCACAATGCCGCGTCACCATTGGCCGCAGGGTAAACTCTAGAGGCGTGACTCTGGAATCCGCAGATCTTGATTGCTGTAAAATGTTTTACAGTTTAATGTGATTCATCTGGCATGTCGCTCCTTGCAGATGGCCACAGGGTGCAGAGTTAAACTGTAAAATGAGTTAAAAAGATTCTGACTGTTCACCTTGCTGCATCCATCTCTGACACTGAAAATCCCAGGCAAGCATTATGGATGGTTTAAATCAGCCTGGATATCTGTACTAGAGTGGCACAAAGTAGCTTCTCTGACCTTTTGGGTGCCTAATGGTTGCCACTGGAGAAAATTGTGCTGGGCCGCTAATCAGAATTCAGGTCCCCTCCGTGGCATCCTTTGATTGGCTGCACAAAAGGAATGGGGAGCTGAATAGGAGGATCATACGTCAGTTATCATCTGCTACTTCTCCCTGACAAAAGTAATTAAGAATGGATGGAGTGTGGCGCAGAGTTGTAAATAATGGAGGGAAATTTCTGAAACATTGAAAATACAAAATGGCTCCTATCGCAAAGTATACAGGGATTACAGATGTAACCAGATGAGTGGAGGTGAGAGGTAATAAAGTAAGTGCAAATGGCTGACTAACCAGCAGTTTCTCTCTTTCTCCCTCTCTGTTCCTCTGTCTCCCTGTGACTGTGACCCATGACCTTTAACCCTTGGCCTTCTCCAGCATATGCGAGAGGCCGCGGAGCGGAGGCAGCAGTTAGAGTTGGAGCATGAGCAGGCTTTGGCCGTCCTCAATGCCAAGCAGCAGGAGATCGACCTTCTACAGAAGGTAAAAAGGCTGCCTTGTATCACAATGGCAGCGTGGGGACAGACGCATGTATTGACTGAACTTTGTGTTCCTGCTGAAGGGTCAAAAGGCAATTTGTACTCAAAATGTCTGCTTGAGTATTGCCAGATGTCCTTAAATAGTGTTTTAAAAACACTTTGAATTCTCTTTATATCAATCCATCCATCCCCTTTCCATAATCGTAGGGAGCCTGCAGTTTATCCCATGAAGGAAAAGGCACCCTGGATGGGATTCCAGTCCATCACAGGGCACACATGCACACAAAGACACACGTTAAGGGCAATTTAGAGTCACCAATTGGAGAGTTTTGTTAGACTGAAGTAGGGAATTTTTGTTTACAAATCTATAAATAAAAATATACATATATTTATGATCCTAGAGCCAAAGATAGGTTTGCAGGGAGTTATTAACATTGACGAGGGTGTGGTGTGTACAGAGAGATTTAGGTAAAGCCCTCATGTAACTCAGCTCCAGTAAGTAAATCTCTGAATATTGGTGTGTATTTGATTACCAGATGTTTATGGAATCATTTTTAAAACTGTGCGGCCTTGAACAACAGCCACGAGTTGCATTCGGAGTTTCACCTCTTTTTTTTTTACCTTTTTAATTATACGTTTATTCCATCTGAACCTTTTTAATATACTTTTACTGTATATAGCATAAAGGTGAAATTTCATCTGATATAGGTTTGTACCGCTGAGGAGATTATAGATATTCTGTGTTTACCCAGAATGTTAAAGGCTGGAACACAGTTTGTGTGGTAGGTAGTGAAGGTACTTCTCTCACAGAGGTTATAAATCTCAGATACCTTGGGGTTAGTGAGTCAGATCTCCACACTCTGCCGCCACTATCTAGCTGCTGGTTGTAGCACCTAGGTGACTAGAAATCAGATAACTCCAGTTGCCCAGGAGTTAGGAAAACTGAGATGGATTTGAGGGTAGAATAGAGCCGGCAATCACACTGGAAGAGAGGGTAAAGGAGAAGTCAGCATTAAGGACAGGCACGGTTGGATGGAGGCATGTGATCCAGCTGATCGGTAAGGGAATGGGTGAAGATCAAGAGCCATGAATTCACTCTTTGGGTGTCAAACTGGCAGCTTGTCTTCTGAGTGATCCCATCCCACTGCAGTGTGCAGCAGAAGAGCATTGATTTGCCATCTCGCAGTCCTGAAGCACTGGAGTCCGGGATCTCCTGTCATGATAAGTCAAGCAATCCTGACAAACAGGACTGATTTCCTGTGCTGTAAATCCACAGAGCCGGACAGTACTTGTTAACGCAACCAGTCGTGGTCAGTACTGCAGTAGCTAAGGGGTTTGACATGTGACTGACTGGCGTTTACATGCCAATAAGGGCACTGCTATTGTACCCTTTGGTACCCAAATGAACCTCAGTTATGTTAGCCAACAAGCAGATTCTAATTTGTTAAATAATATAAGCAAAAAAGATGTTTTGCTGTGTGACGTTCAGTAATTCATCAAGACTGGCCTCCATGAAGCTTCTATAAATAAATCAGATTCAATGAACTTTCCATTATTAAGCTAAAATAATCATAATGCTACTAAATTACACTTGATTAAAAAGAAAAACAAAACACATGTTCCTTATCTATCCAACGCTGTTGAGTATAACTCTCCTGTCAGTCTAAACATCAGGTGTAATAACAGCTTTTCCCAGAGTCTTCTAGATATTATGTTCTCATTTCCTGTGTCTGTCTGAGACCCTGTATATACAGGGCACAGCTCATAATGATAATACAAGCAGAGACTCCTCCATCGATTACATAATTTTTTGGCCTGGTTTCTCTGTTCTCGTGTGAAGAGTGCTTGTGCAGCTGTATACATGCTGAGTCAATGCCCGCCTCATGGGGTACAAAGAGCCGCCTGCCAATGGATTTTCTGCCTTTAGCGATTGCTAATCCCTATTGGTTGAGGTTCAAAATTGCTGGGCTGCTGAGGCTTAGCTGAAGATGCCCGGGCAGGAGATGCTTGTGGACCTTCTAGTCAAATGCAGTTTCCTAACATTTCCCCTATAAAGTGTTTAAGTTGTGGCAATATTTAGACTGACCCTCCTCCCTTTCAGAATGTGCCCCATGCTTCCTAGGTCATGTACACAAACAAATTTACACAACATTTATACTTTTGAAATTAGAGGCGGTTTAGAGCCACCATCTGACCGTCTGTCATTGGTTAAAGAAAGAAAGGACACAAACAAGTGTGAATGAGCTACTAACCTTGCACATGGCTGCAGTGTTGTCACGTGTCTCTCTCTGGCTCTCTCTTTTTTTCCTCTTACTTTTTCTCTCTGAAGGCTCAGGTTGAAGCCAAGAAGGAGCATGAAGGTGCCGTCCTTTTGCTAGAGGTAAGCCTAGTGTCCTTTAAGGTATATCTTTTGCTGTAGGTGAGGTTTCTGGGAGATGGTGGCTTTGGGGGTTTGGCTTCAGGGAAGTATGAAAGATTCAGGTCTTGGGAACGTATCTAACAGTATTGGTATGAATGCATCATAGACAAACAACAAAAGCAAACACCTGCAGTACAACAGATCCAGACAGGAGAGGACTTACCAGGCAGCCGCCTGAGCCACATGAAGATAGAATTTCCAAAAGTTTCATTTAAGAATCTAAAATAATATGATAACATCAATTATAGCAAAATGTCTGTTATTAGCATTTTTAGAAACGGTTTTCCGGATAGGTAAAGTCGCCCCCCATCCCAATTGTAATGGACTATTCCTACTTTTTGATGTTATTTTACCCACCTTTCTTTTTACACTGAAGTCTACCGGTTGTGTCACCACCAAGCAAACTGGCACAAAGCCTAACAGAACAAACCAGCACAAAGATACAAGATTAACATTATATATCCTGTGACTCTGATACTATCCTGCTAGAGTAGTATTGTGAATAGACATAGAGAGAGCACAATTAAACAAACATATGCAAAAATTCAAGACCTTTGCAAATGGGAAAATGGTTAAACTTCTTAAAGTTGGCCAATTGATCCACTGGCCTGATACCCCCTTATCAGTGAATTTTACCAACGACACTCCTGCCCCCACCCTGATCAGTAAACTTAATCGCTGGCACCCTGTGCTTTGATTAGCATACTATTGATATTCTAACATTTTTAATTCCCTCTAATTTCTCATTCAGCTCCAAAAAAAGCTCAAGTGGTCCATTTACCAGGCCCCTTACCCAAGTCCGCCTAGGGCCCCCAGAGATGTTCTGTCCCTGGATCCAGAAGGCCATAATGATTCATCTAGGCACAGCAGCTTTTGTGCCAAAATAACATTTTAATTTTAGCAGCATTGAGAAAAAAACCAAAGGCTCCGTTTATCAGCCCCAAGCCAGGGGGACTTCATGTTATATTGTTTTTCTGAGAGCTGATTGGCTGTGCAAAGGGAAGACGGCATTGGTGTTTCAAATTAGTGCATTTAGCAGCAGAGCATCTTTGCCGGTCATTCTCACCAGCTGCTGCCGGGTGTCGCCGCCTTCCTGTGCTCATATTTCCAGTCACGCGTAGCTCCTCGCAATTACGGACAATCCATCGGCGAAATGAGAAAACGAAAGCACTCCGGTTCCTCCTCTCGGATCGTCACACAGACACGTGGAGCGGGCCCGTCGCACGGGGTGAAAGCTCTCCTACAGATTTGTCGCGTTGTGAAGCACGGTGTTGATGAGCATGCGTTTCCCACAGCAGGCAAAAATAATGTGTTGTCCACTCCAAGAATTTAGGTCACATCTGATGTACATCCAAGCATGCATTCCAAAGGGAAATAAACGGTTCAGTTTCAAAATGGATATAATTTAAAATCACTCCTTCACAGAGATTTCCTCCCTACCTTTCAGTGTGTTCAGTATTATTTATGATTTTACTAATCTTTCTGCTTGTGTTTGTTTGCTTCAGTACACATTTTCAGTTCTGTTTGCTAAGCCGTTAGTGTTTTGTAATATGATCTATACTCATATATTGTAGCCTTTGAGGTTTCGGATGAGCAATAAAGAATTGTGTTTCTCTTGCTTTTATGGATTTCCATGACAGTGTGAGTGTTGATATGTGAATGTGCTTTAATTTCTTTTCTTTGCATCTCTGGTCACTGTGTCATTGGTGTATTTCTATGCATAAACAGAGCCACTTGGACACCATGCAGGTATTTCACTGTTTCGTTTCTCCCTTCTGATTTTGTCATCTCTCTAAATCTGAGCAAAGTCCCCCAGTTTATTTTAGCTTGCTGGAAGTGGACCATGACAGATTGAGCTTAAAATATATAACCATCTGGTATTTGCTGCTGCGATTATGAGTGAGATTAGCATGTACGTCCACCTCTCGACCTTCATTCTTAATTGGTTTTCTTCATAAGCTAAATTTAATTTGGGGGATGTGGCAGTTGTGTGTGTTTTTTATTATGTGATTCAAGAACTGAAAAATCAGGTTGTGAAGGGTACCCCATCCCCCCCCCCCCCCCCCCCCCACCAGAAGAGAACGTGTGTCCTGCTGCGGGGGGGTGCCCATGCCTTGCCGTGCTGTGTGCTGATCTATCCTCAGAAATTTCAGTTCTTGGGTTTAACCCTCCCCTGAACCTAGTCATCCATTGTGTGTGTGTGTGTGTGTGTTTATGAACTGCAGTGCCTCCTGCTGCCCCTGGCACACATCCCCACTATCTCACTCCCGGCCTGCCAGGTCCTGCGTTCGGTGAGATTAAGCAGGGCAGATGCGCAGTTAGACTGCAGCTCAGGCGTCATATGGAGAGGAGGCGTCAGCCCAGCTGCCAGGCTCTGGTCTCAGGGGGAGCAGGTGTGCGAGCTGCAGTTTCACTGGATCCTGCCTGGCGGCATGAGGCCCTGGAATTATGTCAATACATGGCACATCAACATACAGAGCAGAGAGCCCAAGACATTGCATTTGATGTCGATTTAGATTCTTTGGTTGCCATGGATACTTATTAATATATAATCATGCTAGAACAGAGTAATGGAGATGGTATGTATCTCTGGCCCTTATTTGGCCCCCTGCGAATCCTCCCCAGGTCTGCCTGCATCCGACAGGCCGTGTGTTGTTGTGGCCCCGCTGTCTACCACATGCTGCCAGCTGCAGGACAGCTAGGCACCTATGCATGCGTGTGGCCGTTACAGATGCAGGCCAGCAGGGCATCAAACCGAAGGTTTCCTTCCCACATGGTGTTGGCCACAAAGGGCTTAGGTCAGGGTTATTCAAATCATGGTCCTCAAGGGCTGAGCCCTGCTGGTTTTCCAGCCTTCCTTCATCTGTGAGCCGGGTGTGAAGCTTCTGACCAATCAGAATCAGTAATTATTAAACTAACTAACTGGGAGAACAGAAAACAAGGCCTGGATTTGGAATCGAGGGTAGCCGGTGAATTGGTGAAAAGCCCTGACCTAGATCAAGGGTGGCCAATCTTAGCCGGTGTGGGTGCAGGTTTTTGGGATAACCTGTAGGTCAGCTGTTCAAACCCAGGTGTGAGGACTCTTTAGCCAATCCGTTCTCTAATTAGTAATATAACTAGGGAGTTGCAGTGAAAACCCGCATACACACCGGCGGATAAGATTAGCCACCCCTGGCCTAGATTAACTGTAGGCAGATTCTTGGCCTTTCAGTAACGGACAGACAAGATCCTATTTTAACAAGTGGAATAAAAACCTGCAATTTTAATCTTAATTCAGACAGCAGGAGTGGTATGGTTTTAGCATTTCTGTGCTAATGCTGGGGATCAACCACCAAACCAAGAAAATTAAGCATCGGGGAGCCTTCATTCAGATTCCACTTAGTCTCCAATGCACACTGGTTAATGATTTCAACTGAGATTGAAGATTTAATCGTTGTTAATCGTATGTTTATTTTTTTAGTCGACACATGATCTTGCAAACAGGACTACAGATCCCAAACCTGCAGAATGACACACTCGCTCTTTTTTCATTCCTCTAATTGGGGAATGAGGTGTTTCATCATCCTGTAAGATGAAAGGAGTGTGTTCGCTGTGTACTCCCTGGCAGGTCTCTGGTTCAGCCTCTGGGCCCATTCTTTTTCATGCGAAGAGAAGGCTCTGGCCCATCATTGATTTATAGCAGATATAGCTGGAGGTATGCTGCATTTTGGGGGGCGGGGGGGGGTGTAGGGTACACAAGTGGAAGACGCCACACACGCTGTTTTCATCTCGATTTCCCAGCCAACCATATCCAGTTTTCTTCTTATACTGTAGTGCTGTGTCTTTCGCTAGGAGAGGGTGACACCCAAATATCCAGTTATGCCAGTAACCATGGCAACGCCCTTTCCCCTCCCGTCTACCCCCTCTGCCCCATCTCCCCAAATCTCAGTCTAACCTCACCTAAGATCCAGCAAGGTTACTGTTCTCATGACCCCGCAACTTGAGACTGCATGATTAAGTATTGTTTTCTTTTGTTTTACATTTTTTTAGATCTTCTTATCTCGCAATGACTCTTGCCATTATTTCATTTAACTTTGTTTTTTCTTTTCGATGGAGTTGAGGACCTTTCCCCGCCACTCGAACACGTTGCAGTTTTTGGTACGCACGCCTCCTTGAAGCGCAAGGCCGCCACGCAGAATCAGCCGCGCCATCCCGTAGACTTGCATGTCACTTGGCGACCCCATGTGGATGGGACCGGTGTTGTCTGTTCCATACTCTGAGCACATCCACTTCACGTCAGGAGAGGCTGGTTTTACTCTTTAAATTATAATGTTTCGCTCATTGGATCGGAGTTTGACGCGGGCAGTGATGTTCCTCGCCAAGCTGCTCTGGTTTTTCGGTTGTGGGTTTACTCGGGTGCCCATCACAGCTTTGCTCACCGCTGCAACTCACTCCCCTTTTTGCTCCCTTCTGCCCCCCTGTGGCCCGGGTAGGCCAAAGTCCGAGAGCTGGAGGAGAAATGCAGGACCCAGAGTGAGCAGTTCAACCTCCTGTCCAAGGAGCTGGAGAAGTTCCGCCTGCAGTCGGGGAAGTTCGACCTGTTCACCTCTGACCCCCTGACCATCTGCGAATCGCCTGGCTCCCCCAACAAGTCCCTCTCCCAGTTGCTTAACGGACTGGCCGCCCCGGTCAGCAAAGGTGGGTGTCCAGCGCAAGGGAGGCTCCGGAGGCCGCTCCCTCCGTCACGCATGCAGATCCCAGGAGAAGATCTGCTGTTGTACTCTTGGGCTGATTTAACTGCATTGCGTTAATGTCTCCACATTATAGGTGCACACAGTGTGCCATTTTAAGCTAAGTCACTTTGACTGTAAGTATATATTATACTGCTTTAAGCTCAAGCTGTCTTTCGCATAGAGTGCATTAGTAAGCAAGACGGATTTAGATAAATACAGTAAGAGCATAAACCTGATGTACTTAACTATAAGGGTGCTGCAATGCATGCTGGAAAAAACACCATGAATGATCAGAGCTCATAGAGGGAGATCGATCCTCTCACTTTGCATTTCTTTCAATGGCTAACAATTCTGAGGTACGTTGAGCAAGAGACAATATGCAGTGATTTTCAACTGTTTATGTAGTCATTTTAGTGGATGGTCCATTAATCTGGTCCTTTTCTAAACATAATGCTCTTTTCAGCAGTTACGTTTGCTGTAGATTTAAGGTTAAAATGTGTAGATGAGCTGTTTATTCTGAGTAAGGTTCAGAAACTTGCTTCTGAGTCTCTTCTTGTTCTGCTTGTATGTATTATGTGTGTATAACTTGCTATAAAACGCTCTGCTCTTATCATCCTGGCTTTGCTGAGATACGGTGCACTGCTTTGTAAATTGTTAGAGCAGTTTGAATGACTCTCTGGCATATTATTATTTTTTAATTTGTAAAATAATGTCAGTAATGGTGTAATACTGTGTTTTTGAGTGAATATGTAACCCCATTGCCATATCTGATGCTGTTGTATTGGGGATGGCACTATATGCCTTGTATATGCTGTGAAATACACAGAGACTGAGAATGAAATTGTGTGTGTCGGTCTGCAGGCAATGAGAGCCCCACACACAGGGCAGTGATTTCCGAATTCATCCGACCGCTCCACATCTCTGGAGACAAGGCCGAGCTCCTGTCCGTCAAGCCAACGTTCCTCAGCCGGAGTCGGCCCAGCAGCCCCCGACAGGCCGGCCTCCCAGAGGTGTGTCCGATGCCCCTCCCCCCACCACTCATGTCATCCTACTGAGGGTCCTGCAGGTACCCACTGCAAGAACACCAGCCTTGTAACCGAAAAGTTGCAGCTTCTCAAAGGGATGCGGCTGTTGTCCCATTTAGAGGAGGTGCTTTATTGCTGAAGTACAGCTTTAAAGTACTTCACATCTAAAGGCGTAAATAAGTAATGGCAGAATTGTGGGGACAATGTCGCAATTTCATAGTTTAAGGTGGCAGGATGCTTAACAGTTCAAGATGTGGACTCACTGAGGGTTGTTGGCTGCTGTTCTGCTGTGTCATTGAGGAATGTACTTAATCTGCACCCATTTATCCATCCATCTGGTGCTTAATCTAATGTTTCCAGTATGTAACACCTGCAGTGAGTCAAGCCTTTATTCGGTCACACAGTGTGGCCACGCCCCCCCCCCCCCCATCTGAGTTTTAGCACACCTCCGACCCATGACCTCATTACTGGTTAAGTATATCAGGATCTTGTTTGCAGTCACTGTCTGAAAGGTATTGCGTGTTTTCGCCCACCATACTCTAAATTTCAACCTTTGCCTTTTCTGTGGGTTTTCTTGCTTTCTTCTTGTGTTTTGGCTTTTGGTGATTTTTTTCCCATGTTGATCCTGTTTGTTTATATTTTTTTAATCTTCTACTTGTGTTGCTGACTGCAGATTTCATTTTACAATTTGAATTTGGTTTGTCCCGTGTCTGCCCAAGGACATTTTCCCGTGCGCAATTCTGTTTGGATTACAATTTATCGGACTACGTTTTGGTAATAAAACCTAGGATTCTGCAACTAGATCCTCTGTCATTTATAGACCAGCTGTACAGATGAGAATGATCATCTAAACAGCTAAATAATGAATTTTAATGAATAATGACTAATACGATTCATACAGTAAAAACTGGAATGGCATGTGTGTGACGTGTATTTTAAGTACTTATTTGGGCAATATCATTCGGCTGGGGAATACGGAGAGAGACCTCTTGATGCTGTTCTTGCCGTTATCTGATTAGAGCTGAAGCTTAGTAATGTACAGAGAATTGCTGTATCTGTGATACACACAGCAAGACTCAGAGTACAGTGAGTCAGTCATAAAACCTTGCGTTTCTGGGGTGTCAGACGAGAAATCTGTCACTGGTCCCAGTCAGCTGTTCCAGTCATTTGGCGCTTTCATTGATAGCTTGTAGTAAATGCAGCTATGGTGTGATTCTCCCCTCTCCCATGCTAGTTCATTATGGAGGACTATGATGTGTTGTCTCCCTGGGTCCCTCTAGAGAGTTCACAGGTAACGAAACTTTTCTTATGCGTAAGAAAACGTGAAGCTTTATTAATAAAGCAAATCTGCGATGAAGAATCATGAGTCAGAAATAGGACCATCAATCTCTGGTCCCGAACCCCCGCTTGGTGTTAGGGCTTTATCAGGATGGGCC
This sequence comes from Brevimyrus niger, assembly GCA_015164015.2. NCBI lineage: Eukaryota > Metazoa > Chordata > Actinopteri > Osteoglossiformes > Mormyridae > Brevimyrus > Brevimyrus niger. The sequence goes on from JAABNY020000039.1 coordinate 8,464,398, forward strand.
AACAGTATCTTTCTTAACACTGTAAATGGATTGTTAGTACCATACTAGATGTACTGAATTCTGACAGCTTACAGTTTAGAGAGAACACAGTTTTCTGCATTTTAATAAAACTTAATACTTGCAGGTGCTTGTGGCAATATTCAGATATTAACTCATTTTAAAGAGGCGGCCTCATCATGGGGGAACATTGTACAGACCACACTGTGTGGGATTTTAGCTGGTGTTCTGGGTAGAAGTGGTAACTTCTGAAATTATATGCTGAGAACTGATGGGAAAACTAAAAGGTTTAGCTCTTCCTGTCCTGTGTTTCTCCTGTGTGTGGTCTGTGACAATAATTAAAAATTAAAGCTCTTTTGGTCTTCGTCCCAGTCACCCTGCTAGATAATACAGCAGTCACTGGCTTGCGTATAGCAAAGGGCTGTGTTACATTTCCGTTCCTTTCGGACTATTCAGTAAGAAAAGAATTGAATTACTGGATTGTATACGGTGTTTCTAGCCTTTGGCAATGTGGATTGGCCACCTATGTTATCTCCCGCCTGTCTTTCAGTCACTGTTCACAGTGATATCGTACGCTAAGGAATTCCCTGCTACACATGTGCCATGTATTGATTCAGTGTGGTTTTATGCAGCCGCTTTACTGCAAAGCTGACGCAGCTAGCGCAGTCGGTGTGCGAACGTCAGTGAATCTCTAATCTTCAGCGGCTTCACTCACATTCGTTTGTGGCCCTCAGCTGATGGTTGATGGTTTTTACTGCTCGTTCATATCCCGAGAACAGCCCTCCCATGGTTAGCCCAGTAACATCTGTTTCTTCTTCACTTGATAAAATATTTTATGCTTCAGATTCCAGTTTTTTATGCAGTTGATTTTTCTTAAGCTGTACTTAAGCTGGGCTAAATTTAGCTAGAGTGACTGAAAAAAAAATCTGTTTTAACATCTGAGTTAAGATGTTAACATATCTGTTTTATTCCCAGATGGACAGTGAACTGAGTCCTACCACCAGGCCGAAGGCACGGTACACGGGCAAGATCCGCCTCTGCATAGCTCGGTATAGGTGAGTGGGATGCAAATCTGCGACAGAACAGTAGGGGGTGCTCACTCCTCCTCAACAGAGCAATGCTGTGAGGACTCTCCGCCCCCACACTGCAGTCATGGCTCTCAGGAACTCAGAGCTGCTCACGCCCCCTGCGTCTGTCTACCTGCTAATACCCAGCATGCATTTCCCATATGCATCAGTAGCCTTACTAGTTCGTGCACATTGCCCTTATATGCAGGGATGGACATAACTGGTACGCAAGTACACATTCACCTTTAAAAACGATACATGCGGCAATCGATTGTTAGTAAAAGCGCAAATGCGTACTTATGTGCATCTGTGCTGCTATGACAAGAAAATACCTTGCATTTTAAGCTATATAGCGCAAATGAAGTAGAGTTAGCGTATAAAGATTTAATTGCATTATAGTTTCTTTTCATATCCGCAAATGTACATAAAATAAGTACGCATTGACACTGTTACCACAGTCCACAGCACATAGCACATTTGATGTCAGTTACACTTAACCATTGGATATTTCAACTAACTGTCATTCATGCAACTCTAGTGCTATTTAATGTGCAGCATTTGAATGTTTTTTTTATATATATATATATATATCCCCCTTGTCAAAGAAGTGTTAACGTTTCTGCAGATAACCCTGTGGTGTGTCTGTGGCTGATCACAGGCCTTCCACCTCCTCCCCACACACACACACACACACACACACACACACACACACACACACACACACAGACAGATTTTTAATTATATCTTTGCAGGGACAATTCTAATCACAACATGGCAACCTTAACGAAAAGTAAATTCGTGACTTTTGGCATTTTTACTTTTTTGATTGCATTCACAGATCTTTGTGGAGGCCTGAAAAATGGTCTTCACAGTGTCAAAAAACAGGTTTTGGTCCCCGCAAAGTAATATAAACCTAATCCACAAACACACACCTTTTCAAGCTTAAAATGAGGCAATGTTTTTCTTTCTTTCCCAACCCATATATGAATTTGTTTCATTAATATTTCAATCCGTGTGACACTGAAGGCAGCCATAATTCTTATTCATGAAACAATCCAGTCCACCCACGTAGTCCACCTACCTCAGCCTGTTGCCCTGAAATTTATTTGATAAAACTGTATTTGGATTAATATACACAAATATTTTCCGGGTGCAAAGAATTTATTGAGGACACAAAGTTGTTTAGTGACTTGGATTGAGCATGGTCAAAGACATTTTTTTAGTCATTCCTATATTCAATATGTTTACCATTTTTTTGCCACAAATCGTAATTATCAAGCTGGCCTGTGTGTTTTGTTGCTAGGCTGCATTGCATATTTTGCATAGTGTAATAAGGGTGTTTTTCTTCGATAAGTTATAACCCTTATGATGGACCGAATGAGAATCCCGAAGCAGAGCTCCCCCTTGTGGCGGGGAAGTACCTCTACGTCTATGGGACAATGGATGAAGATGGGTTCTATGAAGGTGTGTCCCTGTACACCAGCATTCGTTTTAGTAAATCAGCACTGAACCAGCTGTGTTCTAAACATACAATCTTTTCTTGCATTTTACAGAAAGCAACAATTATGCTTATCTTGTAGCCACTAGCACAAAGGCACATACTTCTTATCAGTTTGATTCATAATGTCTGGACTAGGGAAACACCAATAACTTGATATGTAATTAATGTTTTGGGCAACAACTGTAAATACTGAATTGTCATTAACGGCAAGTGAATTGTGTCATTGTCACAAAGTTTGCTTCCACTAGTTCTGAGACTTTTCACACCTGTCCCTCCCAGGGGAGCTGCTGGACGGCCAGAGAGGCCTCGTTCCCTCCAACTTCGTGGACTTCGTCCAGGATGAGGAGATGCCTCCAGTGCAGCCAGTGGACGGCAGTAAGGAGGTGGGCTACCTCAGCCACGGCAGCGTGGGCCTGCCGGGCCTGGGCGGCCTGCTGCAGGACACCAAGCTGGACGGCCCCGGACTGGGCCTCGGCGTGGGATTGAGCCTAGCGGACCTGCCGGGCACCTGCAGCAATGGGACGGGGACCCTAGATGTCAGCATCGATGAGATTGGCGAAGACATTGTGCCTTACCCCCGCAGGATCACGCTGATCAAACAGCTAGCCAAGAGCGTGATCGTGGCCTGGGAGCCGCCGCTTGTGGCCCCAGGCTGGGGCAACATCAGCGCCTACAACGTATTGGTGGATAAAGAAGTGCGGGCCACGGTGCCTTTCGGCGCTCGGACCAAGTCGCTCATCGAGAAGCTGAACCTGGCCACCTGCACGTACCGCGTGTCCGTGCAGTGTATCACAGAGCGCGGCCCCTCAGACGAGATGCGCTGCACGCTGCTGGTGGGGAAGGATGTGGTGGTGGCGCCGTACTGCCTGCGCATGGACAACATCACACAGGCGTCTGCCGAGCTCTCATGGATGCCCAGCAACAGCAACTACAGCCACTCCATTTTCCTCAATGACGCCGAGTATGACGTCGTCAAGGCTTCTAACTACAGGTACCAGTTCTTCAACCTGAAGCCCATGATGGTCTACAGGGTCCGGCTGGTGGCCCAGCCCCACCAGATGCCCTGGCAGCTGCCCCTGGAGCAGAGAGAGAAGAAGGAAAGCTCCGTTGAGTTCTGTACCCAGCCTGCAGGTAAGCAGCTCTGCACGGTGTTTCTCCTGGCTGCTCCTCCTGGGTGTCACACTTGTCATTTGCTGTTTTTCTACCGGCTCCTCCCACTAGAAGACACTGGCCCATCACAGGCATCCATTTGCTATGTCAACCTACCATTTGGCTCCTCTCTTCTTGTTTGCTTATAGATCTTCACCCAGGCTGTCCGTCATTGTTGCTCTATTCCCTCATTTGCTGCCTCTATCCTGGATCACTTCTTACATTTTGCTCCACTAATTCATGAACTTTGCTGCCCTCTTATGCATCTAAAATGGCACAGCAGGTACAAGTTTTAAAATAAAAGGCTGAATTTGACTCAACCATCCACTTTGACTGGCTAGCCATCAAATTCTAGATTTGCACTGAAACTTTGCAAAGAGAATTGCTCCTCTAGTTTCTGGCAGACTCACTCTACTTGTTTGTCTCTTTGCTCAAAATGTGCACTTTTTTTACTTCAAACATGCTAACTAGCTAGTAAATAATGATGCACGATTTATCTTTCAAGAGACTGCCATCATTAAACGTGCATTAAATTAGCAGACAACGCAATGCCCCAGCAATTTTTTTTAATTCATGAATTGTTGCTTTCAGCAGGGATTGGGGATTAATGGTACCCCTCCTCAAAGAATAGATAGGTCAGCATAGTTTCTAGCTGTGGAGATTGAGTTCAGTGGAGTCCCCAGCTTTTACGACGACTTCCTCCTCAGCGACACTGCAGCAGAGCTTGTCATTTAGGTTCCTTGAAAAATGGTGATCATTTTCACAGTCCACGTGGGCCAGACCTGAACAGTCTTTTGCTTATTGTGTAAAACCTCATCTCGCTCTGACGTCATCACATTTAAACTGTCCAGTAAAGGATTCGCTTTCGAGCCCCTCCACATGTGTTACCTGATCCGGCAGAAACCTTTGCGCTCCTTTTCCATTTTCAATGCGTGCTTCGGGTTCACGTCTTTCTTCCTTTTTAGTAAAAAAAAAAAAAAACACATAAATACACACGCACAAAAGCGTGTGCTGACAGATGGCAAGCATTGTCCAAGATGAAAAGGAAACGGACTGAACGTGGGAAAGAGAAACACCAGGTGTGTTCGAGTTGTTAGTCTTCCTCACCGGGATTCCTGTCCCGGGAGACTCCCGCGAATAAAGAGGAGATGTTCCCGTCGCTGTACGGTGCCACACTGACTCATTCCGCGTATCTCCTGCATGGTCTCCTTTATTCACTCTTCAAACTGCATGGCTGTGCTGCAGCATTCTTTTCCCACTTCTCATAGTTTTGCTGACTGAGCCGGACTGGTTGAACTTTGTAGCAACTCTCTGTTTTTATCTGAAAAATAGTATTTATGTTCATCAAATTTCACTACTTGGCAACTTTACAATAATCTCTCCTCATAACAGGTTTCAGTAAAAGATGACAGATTCTCTGCCTCAACAATTCCTGTACAGCATTACCCAGAAGCAGCATCTTAAACATATACCTTCTGCATGAATTCTGTAATTGATGATGAGTACTTTGTAACTGCAATAGATTGACTCTAGTCATCCAGGGCCAGAATCATCGCAGCATTAACTGGATAATTCAAATGGATGGACTTGGAGCAATGGACTTGGTTGGAGATGGACTTGGTTGTTGACATTTTTACACTTCATCCATTTATGCGCATGAATATTTTCACCATAGCGTTTTAGGAGAAGCGTCTTATTTGAGTGTTCCACACCAGCAGCCCCTCCCTTAATTCATCCCCTAAACAAGTACAAAAACACCACCAAACAGCTGGGCATATCAAACAGAATCACATGACCTGGCAAGCAGCTTGGGTTTCAGGTCAGCAAACTTGAAGAAAAACCCTATTCAACGTTGTATGTAATCAGGAGCGCTCAGTGAGCCATGTTGGTGTTGTGGTAACCCAGATGGTGATTCTGCTTAGTGGGGTTGGGGATTTAATGGCAATGAACCTACAACCATCAATATAATAATAATAATGATATATAATATATGAATAGAACTAGTCACTTTTTGTTTATAACCTCAGATTCATAATCCCAAGGCTGCCTTAAGTGAATTAAACAAATATTTACCCAGTGATATTTCCAAGGTTGACATCACTAGTTTCAAATGGAGTTCAGGATTTGGTAATAGCCTTTGAAAAAAAACTGTTTTATCTTTACTTTAATCTGCAATATATGTCAGTGCTTCTCATTTGTCACAACGATCAGATGTCCAGTTTGACTTAATCTAACCATTTTGGTCATTTAAATAACAAAGTTTGTTGTTTTTTCTGTTTATAGTGGAGGGCTTACACCTTCACTAATGTTTATTATTAAATCAGACCATTCAGTGGCCTGTACTATGAAGCGGAGTTACTAGCTTATCGGGGTAACTTGTCGGATTTAAGGTACCACAGTTTAAATGGACTTCATATTCATTCATCTACATTTTGCCCAGACTACCTTAAATCCGACAAGTTACCCCGATAAGCCAGTAACCCTGGTTCGTAGTACAGGCCCCAGGTCATGAATATAACTAAGCAGTCCGTTAGGACCTCTCTTGGGACTCTGCAATGCCTCATCAATGCGCTGCGCACGATGGAAGTTTAAAAAACACTTCAAAGCGACTTTTTATGGATAACTTTGCGAGTCTTGTCAATGCAAGAAAGCGGGCTGTATTACAAAGCTCGATTTTTGTGCTAACAAGAACTTGTTAACGCCCAGGGTAAATTAAGTCCATTGGGGTACCTTAAATCCGACAAGTTAGACAACTAAACGAATCACATTTCTTCGTGATACAGAACCCTGGTCTTGCTTAGTCGCACACAACCTCTCATTCATTGTCTTGCGAATGTTGAAGTGCGTAGCAGGAATAAAAATTCGCGTTCGTAATTGGGCGTGCCGGGGGGTTGACGAAAAATCCGGTTTCAGTTGACTGCGTCTCCGCGAGGCGCCGCCTTTTCTCCGCCTCCTATAGGGCGCGCGGAGGCTGGATGGAGCCACCGCTCCTCCTTGCTGCTGGAGCTGCTGCTGATCTGGCGGACATGCGCGGCTGCGCACAGCTGGTCCGGTTTGCTTCCAAGCAGCGCCCCCCCCCCCCCCCCCCC
>JAABNY020000039.1:8471300-8492035 GCA_015164015.2 Brevimyrus niger
CCCGCGTCTCTGGCGGCGGCCCCGCGCCGCCGCCCCGCCGTGTCCGGTTTTTCTCCCACGCCCCCCCCCCCCCCCCCCCCCCACCCCCACCCCTACAGTCCGCGCGCCTTGCAGCGGGTAATATGCAAGGACATGAAATAATTTGTCACAGTATTACAGATATAACAGCAATTAATGATAAATGGTTAAGCATGAAAAAGAGATTCCCACAGCTGAAGAGGGGGGAGAAACATCAAAAGACTGTTCCCCTGATGATAAATTTGTGTGGTTCTAGCGAGCAGAGTGGTGGGGGTCCTGGCAGTCCCCTGTCAGACTGGATGAGGAGAGATATACTTGCTTCTGAGAATCAGGTCCCTGAGTATACCCACGGGGACAGTGCTATTAGGGGGTGGGGGTTGGAGGGCTGCATAAATCCTGTGGGGGCTGGGAGCTTTGACTGTAGTGCTGTGTGTGGGTGGAGTGCTTGTACCAGTACCCTGCAGTGTTGCTGGGCAGGCACGCTCACAGAAATGCCCCCCGTCATGCTAAAAGTGAACTCCATCCTCTGTGTGTATTGAAAATAAGTGCTTCTTGCATATAATTTTATTATATTTTGTTACATTAAATGAAAAAGGCATGCACACACAGGTAGCACCCAACAACAGAAGGGTAGAATTGGAAGGCGGATTTGAATTTAGAATTAGAATTTAGTGATCAGTGGTCATTGTCAACATACCACAGCAAAGCACGCAGTGCACAACAATGAAATGTGTCCTTTGCATTGATTTGTGACTTTCGTGATATAGCTGGGGGCAGCTGATTCAGCGCCCGGGGAGCAGTGCTTGGAGACGGTACCTTCGAACCTGCAATGTTTCGATTACAAGTGCGCTTCCCCAACCATCAAGCCACCACTGCCCACCATTTGCACCATTTGCTGGGTGCTACTTTTGGAAATTGGGGTTTGAAGGTTTTCAAGGCATCGAGGAAGAAAGATTTAAGCTTTTAATGTGGGTGAGCAGGAGTATGAGAGGGAAACAAAGCCCTGTCCCCTTTCCCGTGTGGTATCCTTCACGAGGTAATTGTTCCATTCAGTGTCTTTTGTCTGTGTTTAAGACCAGGGGCTCTGGAAAGGTTTTGATAAGGTACCAAATATTTTGTCATGTTTCTGTGCCAGAATTACAGTCTTGAGCTGAGGATTGATTGGCGCCTGGGGAGGGCGGGCATTCTGTAGCAGTGATTCAGAACCAGAGAAGCCAAGTGCAGTTAATTTTCCATCTCACGCATGACGAACCTTGCCTGGCACACGCAGAGGCAAAGTCAGTTAGGGAATCAGAAATGGAGAGAACGTGAGGACATGGGGCCGAAATGGGCCGCGGCATGGGGAGGCTTCAGGCCCGGCCTGATGCATAAGGCTGTTTGGGGTCATGACCAGATCCTGAGGTGCATATTTCAGAAGGATGGAAGGATGAAGAGAGGACTTAATAGACCTTGATAAACTGGGAGGGTGGAGCAAACAGATAAGAGAGCTGGTTAAGCTTTTGCAAAAAGGCAACAAGCAGGGAAAATAAGCCTGAAGTCCAGTTTATATATTAGAAAGTGAATGAAAGTGTGGCATCAAGGTCAGCTAGTCTGCTGCTAGAGCAATTTATACATAAGATAGATTAGGTTTCAGCTCATCAGCAGTTATCACAGAGGTGTGGCTTAGCTGAATGCTCCAGTTCAAGTCCCAAGAGCTGTTCTACTGTTGTAACCTTAAAACAATACAATATAAAATCCATCTGTGTTAGCAGGTTTACATTACAGCCACTCATCAATTAATAACCATTCACAAATATTATGGTAATAAAAACAGATTATTTTTCAACCAATGTGGACATTTATGACCAAATTTCTTATGCCCGACAACAGAGAGAGGATGACTGAGTTATTTTGTTAGTTTTTGGGTGAATCAGTCACGCAGTCTTATTTATATTTTATTTATACAAACTGTGACATGTTTATAATTTATTATTATGCCTGGCCAGCAGATCAATCTTTCAGCTTCCACAGAATAAAAAATGTTATTCAGCAAGTTTCACTGCTGGCATCGGTAATATTAGACAAAAGTAGATTGGTTATTGATTGACTTTTCCGATGTAGAAATATGGAGATGCAAGCAAATAAGGATTTCATTAAAGAAATGAGATTCAAAGATAATTCCATCTGCTCAGTTTTTGCTCCACTACTTGTGCCTCTTTTCCCCATGCTTCCGCATAACTTAAAAGTCAGTGCCAGTGTTTGTGGTTAACCAGCAAGCTAATCACTATAAGGCCCACCCCAGTAGCTTGTGGTTGAACAAAAAGTACCTAGTCCAGAGAAGAGACTAAATAATGTTCTCTGGAACTGCTTCTGAGAAACAGAAATTCCTGGTTACAGAATAAATGTCCTTGGGTGTTTCTCACTACGCACACTTGTGTTCTTGTGTACCTGTTTTACATGGGTAAAGTTCAGAGATGTCATTCTTGCTCTGCCCCAAATGTCAAGGATACATTAATGGCATCCTTGCCAAATGACGCCAATCCCATGATTCATTGCACCCCAAGTTCTTGGGAGGCAAGTTAGCAGGACCGATCTTGCCGAGACCATAAATTCGATCTTTGCGTTCTTCGTCACCTCTTCTTCCAGAAAAACGTTCTTGTTGTGGGAAAGCATGTAACGTGTATCCGGGAGTCTCAGGCTGTTTCCCTGCCTCCCCCGCATCTAGGACCGCCACAGCCGCCTCAGGAAGTGCAGGTCCAGTGTGCACAGGTTCCAGGTGTGCTCCAGGTGCGATGGAAGCCCCCACCACTCACATCCAATGGGACTTCAAACGGAGCAAGCGTAATTGGCTACGCTGTCTGCACGAAAGGGCAAAAAGTAAGGTCACGGTCGATGGAGGTGATGGCGAAATCTGAGGGTTATTGATTCCATTGAGGCACATTCTTAATTCTGTGATCCCAATGCTCATTGATTTTGGTTTGAGTGGCCCCATAACTATTGTGGATCTCTTGCGCCCCCTAGTGGAAAAGTATGCACAATTACAATTTACAGTTTAAAGCTTTCAGACAAAATTCCCGAAATGTTAATGTTCAAAATATGTTCCTTGATTACTTCCAGTATTTTAAAATTATGTATAATTGGCGATTTTGTCAATTAAATATCTTTCGGCATATTGGACTTTCTGTGAGAAGAGAAAATAAAAGCCCGGGTTAGAAGCCTATAGCCAGGGTTAGGGTATTATTCACTTGGGGCTCTTGTTCTGGTCCACCTCCCCCAGCGGAGTCATCTTTTTACAGATCGCTGAGGTGATGTTCCCAAACGCAGAGTACGTCTTGGTGGAGCTCAACAGGATACAGTGTCTGGAAGCTCGGGAGGTCATCGTCAGGACACTGTCAACACAAGGAGAGTCCCAGGACTCTTCTGTCGCCACCATTCCACACAACCTCCTGGTGCCTCCCCCGCCTCAGCACCCCCCACTACAGCAGCCCCCAGTCCTTCACCCTCCACCCCACACACCTCGCCCTCAGGCGCACCCCCCACCCTACCCACAAACCTACCCTCCATCCCACCCCCAGCCACAGATCCAATCAATGCCCCGACCACAGTCGCACACCCTGCCTCAGCCATTGCACCCACCCCACCAGTCACCCCTACCGCCCCTGCAGCCCATGCCACAAACACACCCCAGGCCCAAGCCGTTAGCAAGTGCCAGAGAGAGCGAAACCAAAGAGCCGGAGGCAGGCGGGACCCACCAGGGTGCCAGGATCAGCCCGTCATGGGACCCGGCGTGCCCCCCCGCCTCGATGCCCCCTTCACACGGTCATGCCCTCGAGCCCCCCCACATGCAGGGTCGCCGCTCGCCCTCCCCACAGAGAATCCTGCCGCAGCCCCAGGGCACCCCCATCCCCAACACGGTGGCCAAAGCCATCGCCCGGGAGGCTGCTCAGAGAGTGGCCGAGAACAACCGCGTGAGTAAGGGGAAAGGGGGTGGAGCAATCAGTGATTGGGGGTGGAGCATCATGATATGTGGGTGCGATGGGAGTGGGGGGAAAAGAGACCCTGTGATTGGCCATCAGGAGTCAAACCACAAAATGACAAAATCAGACTGAAGTGGAAAATGGTGCCACTTCAAGTAAGAGAACCACTGTCTTACGATTGTATTTCAGATTGTGATTGGCATTAACCTGTATGACAGAGAGAATAATATTATGTACTGTTTATTTTTTAATGGACCAAAGGGGTACTACTTTAGAATGTGAACTAGATAAAATTGGCTGGATGTACTGCAGGTTGAACCCATTAGATGTTACAAGCATATGGTGCCATGTTAAGAGGGTTTTGGTTTAGGCACACAGCTAAGCTGGCCACCAACCCCCCCTTAACCCACCGGCCAGGTGGAGAAGGGGAACATTTTCAGTGAGAGGAGAGGTGCCGTCCACCCGCTGAACTCCGACGAAGAGGAGGATGGCTACGAGGTGCTTCGGACCAGGAGACGAGGGGCGTCGGTCGACGACTTCCTGCGAGGCTCAGAGCTGGGTCGACAGGTAACCCGCGGCATTCATATACTGTGAGAATCTCCAACGGGCAAGAACGTCCACCAGGGGGCAAGCTGTCTATTTCGGCGTTGTTTTATAATGGCTGAGCTTTTTATTTAATGATAAAATATTAAATATGCATGCACGGTGAGCACTCACAGATATGTGTATACATATATATATACACACATACAGCGATGGAAAAAATTGAGACCACTCTATATTTTTAAACAAATCTGTATTTTAAAATCCTGGTTCTGCTGGCAGAAGGCTACACTGAGAAGCAGGCTGCTTCCAGGTTTGAAATTGCTAAGACAGCAGTACATAAGAATAAGGTAAATCAGAAGAGACTGGGAATGACCAGAAACCAGCCAGGTAAATGGCGGAAATGACTTTCTAATGCAAGAGATGGCCGTTAACTTACCTGACAGTCTCTCATGAGTCATAGGATGACCTCAAGTGACCTTCAAGAAGAATGGGAAACATTAGGTGCAGGTGTTAAGTGCACTGCTAGGATAATTCGTATCATAGCTAGAAGTAGGACTGAAGTCCCATAAAGCAAGGAAAAAGCCTTTCATTAATGAGAAACAGAAGAATCAGGCTGCATTTTGGAAAAAAATATGTTTTGTTCACAGATGTATACCCATAAATAGAGAAATTAGTGAATTAAAAAACTGTGCTGTGGTCTCCTAATTTTTTCCAAGGCTGTATTTAAACATGATTTTTACGTTCTAATAGTTCTGTATTTTTTGGTAGTATGCATTACCCAAAGAGCTGTTTCAGAAATGTGGGTTGCAGTAGGTAATGTGTGGCTATAAACTGAATGCTCATGTTCTCTTGCTTTTACTATGTTTACTGACAAGGTAGACATATAATAAATAATGTGGCACTCTGCCTAGTGTCATGTTAGCTGAACTGCACCTTTTGCATGACAAGAACTGCAGCCAAAGGCAGTGAGTAACTATATTATGGATGGTCAGTTAGAGCAAGGCAGTTAAAGACATCAGAGTACTTGCACTCTTGGTACCTAAACTGTATTATCACAGTAAATTGTGCAGCTCCTAAAATTGGTAAAATTTAAAATGTGAAAATAATTGCAACATTGTAGAACCACAATGCAGATTTAGCAGTAAAACAGCAAGGTGCAGTTCAGTACACTATATGTCTAATAAACTATCCAATAAACAGTAAAAGCAATTATTGTGCAGTGCATTTATTAAGGAATATGAGCAGGATGAAAAAGTTTCAAATTCTAAATGCAATCTGCTATCGAGCCCCAGCTAAGCTCTGTAATTATAAATGAAAGAATCAAATAAAAATTGTACCATCATACACATATGGGTCTTGGTGGGGTGTTTTGGATGAGGTGCTGGGCTCCCTAAATGGGGAGGGGGGGGGGCCGTGCCTTCAGTGGCGGTGGGGGCCTGAGCATCCGTGCCTCCGTGCAGCCGCAGCTGTACAGCCACAGTGAGGAGTACCAGACAGAGAGCAGCCGGGGGTCAGACCTGTCTGACATCATGGAGGAGGATGAGGAGGAGCTGTACTCCGAGATGCAGCTGGAGGAAGGGCGGCGACGCAGCATCAACTCTCACAACACGCTCAAGGTACGGCAGGACGGCCCCGCCCCTGCCCCGCCCCCCGGGGACGATTGGGCAAATGGGCAGCCCCCATGCACTCCCGCTCAGTAGGCGGGCGGCCTGCAGCCCCTCATGCCTTGCTGAACGCGCCTGCGTTGTCCACTAACACGGCGACGGTGTGGAGCTCCGCTTGGCCATCCAAAAGCCTAACACATCCCCATAGCGCCACCCTGTGGACAGACACACACATATAAACATACACACCTGCTCGCGCACGCCACGTGAGAATGCTGCTAAGGATCTCAGTCATCGGGCCACAGGTCACGCATGATGTAGAGTCATGTTATCCCCCCTCCCCCCAGCCAACACAAAATCTACTTCACTGTTCAGACCAGTGATACCGGACTCCTGTATGTCAGATGTTTGACTCCCCTTGGAGAGGTCAGCGAGGTCACACGACGAATGCGTTGCACTTAACAGCCACAGAGTGAACAGTGTAATCACTCAGGATGCTTTACGACATTATGAGTAATTTCGGGAATCTCATTTAAGTGTCACTGCTTAAATGAAACGATTATTCACATTTTCGTTCGTTATTGTCTCATGTTTTTTTTTCGTTTCCCACATTTGTGTTTTAATTGTTTTCTAGTCTAACATTTATTTAATGTTGTGCAGCTTGTGTTGAGTGATCACACAGTAATACACCAGAAAGTTATTTCATGGTCATCAAGAAATCTCGTGTCAAGTACTACACTAATTAAACTGTAAAGGTGCAAAATAAATCTGAGCCGTAAAACTCATTCAAATTTTATAGGTTCCGTTAATGTAAAGATATACATCTGAATGCACTTGAAATACATGGCGAAATGCCAAAGAAGAGAGTGGTGTAATTATTTGACAAAAAGTTTCAATAACTAGTACATCCAAAACAAGTAAAGCATTGCGACAAATGTTTCCATAGAAACATGGATATTACGGTTTGAGAGTGAGCAATTTTGGATGCACACCAGTTTCTCCTTCCTTTTTTTATTATGATGTACAACTGAGAAATTATCATAAATTTTATGAAGATTTTAGGTTTTAACAGCGTAACTGTTATAAAATGTTACAGTATTTTTCTTGGCGGAGGGATATTAAATTATATAAAACAGCTACAGATGTTTTTGTATATGATTATTGACAGTAGGATACATAAATCACTCAGAAATGGTGAAATCTTATAGTATATCATTGACATGACTGGCTGCTGTCTTTACTTATTGCAGTGGCCACTGTTATCAGGTAAATGAGCCAGTGTGGTTGTTACATTGTTACATGGCACATGGCCGGTCAGGGTATTTCTCTTTTTCTGCAGTGATTTCCTGAATAATGAGTGTTGCACCACAAATCAGTCTGAATTCTGCCAGTGTCTTTGTAGTGTTACTGTTTTTAGGTCCTTCCATCTTGTTTTTCCAAGGTTTTTTTAAAGGCTTTGCTGCCAAGCTGTTACCTGAATATAACAACCACTCAGGGGGTCACAGTTGACAGCAGAACTGGGTAATTCCAGCAAGTTTGGGATGAGCATCCCAGCTAGCTAAGCCCACTTGGGAGCCCCCAAATATTCATACATTCCTATATGAGATTTTCTTGAACATTTTTTTACACAGTTGGTTCTCTGGTGTCAAAGCTACAGATTTTTGAAGTAGAAATTTAATTATAATTTTTCTTTATATGACATGTCTGATAAATAAAGTGCACAAAAAATTAAAATGCCACAAATTACACCATCAGTTAAAATGATAAAAAAGGATTGTAATACCTATTAATAAAAGTGAATGTATTGTGTGATGCACTAATATTTATTGAGAGGTTTTCTTTTATTGTGAAACCGCTTAATCAGACTTGTGGAGTGATACATAGGTAATTCGTAATACTTGTCATAGCTGATATTGATGTGACCGACAACATTACTAAATACAAAGGACCATAGTTTCAGCTGTGGAGTGGCGTATTTTGAAAACGTCATCATTAAAAAATTAAAACACCTTTTCGTTTTCTACTTTTCTATTATTGGAATCATGTCGATGCACTCAGTTTTCTGTTCTTTTTTCCCTATCACAATGTACATCACTGTACATCCATCACTGTTTGATACTCTCACCATGCTAGGAAACCACACATGGTTTGCAGAGTGTGTTTGCAAGTGGTTCTTGGAGTGACAGATAGTAGCGTAAAGTCCATTGGCGCAGATGTGGAAGATCTCGATGTTTCAGAGCAGCTCTTAATTGCACGGTTTCTGTGAGATTAAAACTTTTCTGTCGATGGATTTAAAGGGATGATTATTTCTGTATATATGAACACAGGAGTCTGCACCGGTGAATATAGTAAGTTGATAGTATAGCTGATGCTGTTAGTAGTTTAAACTAAGAACCCAGCTCCTGGCACCTTCACAAATTTCAGCGTCAACTGGATCTAGCACGGAATCCTTCCCTGCAGGCTTGAACAAGTGCAATGGGAATATTGTAAAAAAAAAAAAGAAAAAAGGAAAATAACAGTAAATAGCCATAAAATGTCAGATTTTCTAACTACATTCTGGAGGACACAGGTAGCTTTGAAACTGTTAGAACAGAATATGAGGTTTTTTGTTTGTTTTGTTTTGTTTGTTTTTTAAAGAAGTGCTTTGCTATCTTTTGCCCCATGTGGTGGGATTCAGTCGCTTAGAATGTGCTTGTTATGCCTTACCACTCTCACTCTCGTTCATTTAACAGCCTCTGTCAGGCTTTCCACGCCATTCATGTGTCCATTCGTTTCTCTGAGGACTGGTTCTCTGGCAGATTTCTCTGCCCATTCACCAGAGATTCTTTGGCTGATCTGAATCTGTCCCAGCATCCGAAATCCTCTCCGAAACACATCTACTGTGTGTTATCATTTCTGTTTGTTTTTTTTTTTTTCCCCTCCCACAGATTCCCGTTGGAAGCATGCCATTTCCTTCATGGAATGAGTCTGCATGCATTATGTTTCACCATTGCCTCGAATTACTAATTCTGTCTTTATTTTGTCTTTTTTCCCATTTTATTTTCTATTCACACACTGTGTTGTGTCCCGCCTGTTCTAACACCTTCAAAACAAAAAAAAAACAAACAAAATTGAAACAAAACAAAAACCTAAAAAAAAATGCTGAATTGTTTAAAAAAAAACGCAAAACTAACCAAATCACGGCAACCACGCGACCAAAATGGCTGAAGGCCTATTATAGGCGTCAGGACCTAGCGGACGAGCGGGACTGCTGGGACTTGCAGCGTGAAGTTGTGCGGAGGCGCTCCCTTCGTAGCAAGCGACTGCACAGCATCCCAGAGGTGGCTGAGGAGGAGCCCGACTGTGGGGAGGCTCCAGGCCCGGGGCAGCGGCTGCACTTTGAGGAGGCCCGTCGCTGGGCCTGTCCCCAAGACCCGCGCCCCTACCGCCGCCTGTCCCCCAGCAAGGGCGTTCGGAGACTCCCTAGGCAGCGCTCCTCGCCCCGCTTTTCCGACAGCGGCCGGCAGGTCACCAAGAGCCCGGACAGCGGCCTGGACTGCGGCAGCGAGGAGGAGGGCTCCCTGGGCCGCCGCCACTGCTGGCCGCCCGGCCGTGAGCCCCATCCCGCGGGCCTTGGCCCTGGCGTCGGAGGGCGTAAGAGGACGCTGACTCGACAGTGCAGCGTGGAGGAGGACTTCAGCGACGTCCCAGCAATGGGCCCCAAGACAGTGCACGTGGCACACCTGCGGAGCCAGGAGCTGCGGTGCAGGCCGGGACGGGAGGCAGAGCGCGGGCGGCTGGCCGGAGAGGTGGCTCTGAGTGAGGGCCGGTTGAATGAGCTCAGCAGAAGCTATCACAGGGACTATAGGGCACAATCAGTGACAAAACTCAGCTGGAGCCCGGAGGAGACACTGGTGTGTGCGGCCTGATCATACGCCTGCTTCACATTGCATCGCCAATCAGTAAAATCACTCCTTTTCCCTCCTTTTTGGTGTCTTTTTATGGGTTACTCTTTTTTTCCATAGATTTTTTGTTTTTGTTCTTGATTTTTGTATCGCTGTGCATTGATTCATTATGCCAAATAATACCAGCTGCATCAAGTAGATCTTTGTTTCCCGCTTGTTTGTTCTTAGACAATGCTCCTGGTTTTGTTTTTGATTACCTAAAGGCCATTTCAGAACGGGTTTGTTTCTTGTTTCTGTGGGGAGAAAAAAAAAACATATAGAAGAGTGGTTCAACCATAATAGTTTCCACCACCCCTTTGACTTCACCCTTGCCCCTCCCATTACCAAGCTGGGCAGCAGAAATACCCACCCCTTCCTCCCCCCACCTCGTGTCTGGTGTTCCTCTCTTCCCTCATGATTGACAAGTCCTTCATGACCTCCGTACCCAATCAGCTCTTCATGTGATCTTTATAAAAGGTGGAAAAATATATCTAGCAAATATAGTTTACACACATAGTATTGAATTGCTTCCTTTGTTAATCAAACTTCTTTGCTATATAAAACCAGCTTTGCTGTTAGTATCACCCACACGCACTTGTTGCCCTTTGACCCTTGGACACCTATGTGTGTCTGCCCAGCACCTGTATTCCTGTGTGCCTTGTGGCTAAAACCTTTTTATTCACCGCCTACCTGTGTGATATACCTAAAAACTGCCTGGTATACCCGCCTGGTGTGCCTAAAAACACTTACCCACCCTGCCTTTTCTTTGATTTTAAATGTTACTCATCGCTTGTTTATTCTCTGCCTTTAGACATAGTGGGTGGTTTCACTTTTCCTCAGGTTTTGTGTGCTGTATTTTAATTAATGAATTAACTAATTTATTTATTTATTTATTTTGTAGTTCACTTTTTCTCCTGCCTTTAAATGTTAAACGCGACTGGCGTCGCTTAGATTCAAATTGTTAGCTTTTTGTCTGAGCACATCACCAATCACCCTCACCACGACACAACCAGACGTATCACGTTGGACACCGAACTCTCTTCCTGCCCAGTGACCGACTCTTCCCTTTTGCCTTGGCCCCTGGTGTGAGGGTGTGCCTCTTCCCTGTTTTGCTTTGCCCGTTCCAGGTCGAAGCCATTATGGTTGTCTCCAATCACTCCTCAAAGCATCTATCATGCAGTAACTTTATTTGTTTCGTTTTATTTGTTTTTTGTTTTGCTCAGTATGCCCATCAGCCAAAAAACACATACAGAACAAAAAACAATAACAATGGTCTTTAGCATTTGATTCAGCCAAATCTTGATTCTTGTTGTTTGGGGGCTTTGATTTGTTTGGCCCTAGCTGATTTTTTTTCTTGATTGTTTTGTCATTTTAGCTCCTTGAAGACAAGCTGATTTTTTTGTGATGGGGGGACAGATTGTAGTTTCTTCTTGCCTCTTTGATAGGTAGTTCTTCCTCTTGTGTGCAGGCGGCTGCCCTTAATGTCTTTGTGTCTCTCCTTTTAAGATTTTAGGTAACACCCATACAACGAGCAGCACCACTGACCGGCTGGAGCACTCAGGGCGGAGACTGGCCCACAGCAGCGCCCCCCCCCAGCGCCGCTCCATGATGGTTCCCTCCATTGGTTAGTGCGGTCTCCATGAGAGGGACATACTGACCCGATGCCACCGTCCCGTCCTGGATCACCGGCAGTTTTGTCTGTTTTTGTTATGTTTGTTTAATCCCATGTGTTTCTTACTCACATGAGCTCCACATATCGTCATGGAAACATGACTAAAATCACCATAGACACCTGTGGCTCCAACTCATGCACATGAACATACAGTGTTCTGTTCTTACAAATAAATATATCTCAACATGCGATGGCATTTTGGGTGCCCGGCTCATGAAGAACGCTCATTGACAGCTGGTAAGGTGATACATTAAAAAATGGCCCTCATTGGATAACATGCTTTCTTTCCGCCAATTAATAGCCAGATCATTTTCAGTTTCCTCTAACTTTATCTGGCGAAAGCTTGGAGGACCAGAGTAGTTGTCTGCTTCTGTGTGTTCCAACAAGACTGCAGGCATTGCTGTTTTACAATGGAGCAACCCTGAACTCGGGCTCGCATTTCAAAAGGCCCTGACATTCCCCCCACCCTCTTACCTAACCCCTTTGACCCCCACCCCCCTCGCCCCCAAACTCTGCTCTCACCCGGAGGAAGCAATGGGGAGCCTTGAGGGTAAGACAGGCCCAAGTGATGAGTGTTTGAAGTGATATTGGGGGTGTGGGTTGGGTTGCGGTGAGGGTGGGGGGTGGACAGGGTTTGGAGATGTAATGTTCTCATTGGTGTCTTCTGTAGAGATCACCATGGAGAGTAACAGTGAGGGGAGTCAGGGACACCTCTCACCTGACAAGGAGGATGTTAACTATGGCAGTGTAGCTGGCCGCAGGAAATGGTCCTTACAGCGAAGTGTGGCCTCAGAACATCAATATGGTATGTGGGGTGGCTTCTTTTAACCAAACAAAGAAATATAATGACGCATACAAAAGAGTTGTGCCTTGTAACAAAGCTGCTTCAGAACCTATTTGAGAGCAGCATCTGATCCGAAATATTTTTGGGTGGGGTGATAGACTAGACCCCCCCCCCCCCCTCCCCCACCTCATGTTGCACGTCTTTTAGTGTGAATACATTGGGTGCTGGGAAGTGTGTATGTGTTGGGGGGGAGGGGGTGGGCCCTGGAAGGCAGGGAATCCAAGATGGCTGCTTACGGTAGCTAGCTGCAGAATGAGTGTTCCCATGTATGCTCCAATCCAACATCGGACCCCTGTCAGAAACCCCTTCGTACCCTCCCTCCCTGCCCCCTGTAAACTTCTGTACACCGCCTTGTCTGACATTGTTTATTTTGCATGACTGGTTGCTTACTGTAAGGAGAATTACAACGCTGAATATCAAAGAAACGGTCTTCGCCCCTGTGGTGGTATTCTCTGTCATGTGAAGAGCATGAAACCCAAATAAAGCCACATCCTCTCACCCCCAGAAGCTCTACAAAACCTACATTTTATTCTCATTTGACACTTTACTTATCTGACTTTTTCCAATGCAGGCTAATAAAACGTTATCAGTAAAAAATCCACAGGAAAATTATAGATTTTTTTATGGTACTTTTACATTGTATTATTCAGAGTGTTGCCCTTTTATTAAGGCTCGCTGGAGTACAGCTCTCTCTTGTCCTGCATAGGTAATGATATATAACAATGACAGTTTATATTTTCCAAAGTCCTGATGCCAAAATTGGTAAATTGAAAAAACTCAGGATTAGCGTCTTCTGTTTAAAATAAAAAAATGGGGGAGCTGTGTAAACTCTTTTGAATAAAATTACCTTATAAGCGACTGATATGATAAGTTGAGGATTTGCCCTACACAGCCCACTGGAGGCACTTTAAATGGTGCTTTTCATTTTAGATCCCAGAAGCTCTGCTGGGGGCCACTTAATAGCTAAATTTTAGTAAATAATCAGTTTACATTCATACATATATTTATGTATAATAATGAGTATCATTTATAAATATGATGCCTTTCTGCTACTTCAATAGGTAAATATGAGTTGTAGATCTAACATTTGGGGATGTAAAAACTATATACAAGATGACATTTAGTATCCAGCCAACAGAATCCTGCTGAAAATGCTGTCCCGCATGATGACGTCTAAGGTGCATGGTTCGTCCGTAACAGGTGTTGTTCAACGCTTTGCATACGGTGTCTGTATTTCCCTGGAGGCCTTTGGTACGTGTCGTGGCATATGACTGTTTGTCTGTCTACTGAGCGTGCCCAGTTCACACTTTTCCCTCGGACCTCAACCTGAGCCATTTCCTGTTTGATGAAAGCATGAAGTGATGTTTTTTTTCCTTGTCCTTTTAAGATGGTATGTTCACATTTATAGATACAGAGGCTTTGTCTGGGGAAAAAAAAAGAAAGGAAGGAGATAGATTGAGTCTGGTGCATGCCTGTTTGGAAAAAAGTGTTGTAAAACAGCAATGTAGCCCTCCCCCCGCCATCGCCATCCGCATGCCCATCGGAATGTTCCTCCTCCTTACATCCTCGCTGGAAACGACCATGTGCTTTTGCTGGCGAGGTTTAGCGTGGTTGAGCCCGAGCGTGCCGCCACACCCTGCGGCAGAACTACTTTGTCGTTTCAGCGTCTGCTGAGTTGAACTGCAGAGGCCGGTCTCCTCGCAGACGTGCCCTGACGAAAGGACGACGGGTTTGCGTCAGCTTGGCAAAGATGCTGCTTCCAGTGTCTGTGATTATGGATGTCTATCCTGGGTACAAGCCAGAATGAACTTACAGTTGAATTTGGGTAAATTGTTCCTGCTAAAAACATCCCCACTAAATTAACAAATTATGCAGTTCAAATTCGAACGTCGATTTGTTAAAATAATGTCTTTGCACGTCTGCTGGACAGCCTTTGCCTCTGTCAGCTGTTATCAACATCACGCGCCCCCTGGTGGTCAAGCATGGCTAGACGGTCAGGTGGCCTCACTCTTATATTGCAGATGGCTACGGCGGCCGTGATCGCCGATCCCCCGATTATTACGAGGAATCGGAGCCAGATGACCTGTCTCGGATTTTCGTGGCGCTGTTCGACTACGACCCCATCTCCATGTCCCCTAACCCTGATGGTGCTGATGAGGAGCTGCCCTTTAAGGAGGGGCAGATAATCAAGGTGGGTGTCCCTGCACATTCTGTCCTTCTGTGGGTATTTACACTAGTCCAAAATGGGGCAGATATTAATTGCATTAATTTTGCAGCCACTTACTCAGTAGGGTATTATGGTGGAAACCAGGCCTGGCCCATGCAGCATAGGGTACAGCGATTTACACACTGGACATGATCCCAGGTCATCACAGGTCACGCAAACATTACACTGTCAGAATAAAGAGTACGAAATGGTACTCCTGCTTGTCACTGTACCCTCAAGGGTCTGCTAATTGTACCCTAGCTGTAGGTAACTGTACCTTTTAGTCTAATTTAAGGTACAATCCCCAAGGTACAAATAACATTAATGTACCCCCAGTGGTACAAAAATGTTCCTCATAGTCCATTTCTGTGCCTTAATTTAGACTAGAAGGTACAATTGGGAGACTCTTAAGGGTACGGCCCCAGTGACAAGCAAAGGATTGCTCTTCTGCTGTTCTTCTGCTGTTCTGACAGAGTTTGGGCAATTCAGAGATGCCAGTCCTACTGTGGGACTGTGGAAGGAAACCCATGCAATAGTGTGGATAACATCCAACCCTGGAGATGTGAAGCTGCTCCACCCACTGAGCCGCAGTCTCATCTAGGATTGCATTTATCGCTGGTTAAATGTTCGTACTTAATGTGCTCAGTATTAGGGGCTAAGCTATAGGATTTGTGACACTTGTTTGGACATTTGTGGGGTCAGGGGAGTATAATTCACCATTTGGAGGCATTAGAGCGGCAGGCCTGTTGTTGCTGGGTGGGCCTGAGCAAAGGATGAGGCTCAGTTCAAAGACATATCATGCAGATCGTCTTTCTTCTGTATGAGTCATCTGTACATTAGTATGGTGGAACAGGGTTTGATTCTGCTTCTCATTTGTTTGACCAAGGTATATGGGGACAAGGACACAGATGGGTTCTACCGAGGGGAAGTCAGTGGTAGAATGGGCCTCATACCGTGCAACATGGTATCAGAGATCCAGACCGAAGATGAGGAGATGATGGACCAGCTTGTCAAGCAGGGTTTCCTGCCACTGAACACCCCTGTGGATAAAATTGGTAATCCTTCCCCTCTCCACCCAAAGTTTTTCATTTTACTGTGATGGCATATCACCACTCTTCCTCTCACCCCCACCCCTAGGGGGCACTGTCTCAATGCTCGTCCTGTGAGAAAGGGCAGCACACTGAATCATCCTACACTCTGTCAGTCTAACATAGAGCTAATTCCTTTAGGGGCCTTAGATTTAGTTTCTTTCCACCATACTTGGGTGGTATCTTTTTTATTCTGTCACATCGTCCAGACTTTATACCAAGGTGTGTAGTATTCTGACAGTATTTTCAACAATAACACTATGACGGTATTTTGAAATCTTGGTGATAAAATTTACAGAGTAGCTGGGGAGGGCAGGGTCCCCCACAGTGTATTTCACCGAACCAGCATCCTCCTCTGGGGAATTTTACTGTCAAGGTTTCAAAATTCCACAGTATACCCAAAATACTGTGGTGTACCGTATTACCTTAATCTTGATTCCGGCCAAAAGATGCAAATCCGTAAGAATGATCAGAGGAAAAAAGTCATCCTCAGAGTCTCACCTACAATATGGTTTAATCAGATGTAGTGATTGAGCAGGTAATTCAAGGATAGGAGCTGTTGTCACTCACAATCCAATCCTCTTTAAGACTTTTATTCGGCACAAGTCATTTATTTATTAATGTCATTGATGTATATTGAAGGTCATTCAGGTGAATTTAGTTCTTTTTCAGTTTGGGGTTCATACTCAAATGCAGATGTTTAAGCAGCAGGATAACTTTTAGAGTTCATTAGACTGACAGAGGCTGAAGTTCCCTAACTAGGCTCTGTAATATTTGTTACCAGGATTGTTTTAATTTTTTTCTGTTGACTGTGGCCCTCTCAGGAAGGACTGAAATAGCCAATAAGGGTCTAAATTATGGTCCTTTGACTGTTTTGAGCTAATGATTGACTTATATTTAGGTCTGCAGATTAATCTGAGCTTATGGGTTCCTACATAAGCTGCCAGTATAACAGACACCCTTCCTGACAGCCCTGTATCTTCCACTGTCTCCTGCTGATGACTCGTTCAGCCCTTGAGCTTTTCACTCTTTTCTCTTGTTCTGTTCTGTTTCGCCTTCCTTTCCCGCGAAGTGAACTGCAATCGTTTCAAAGATGGCCGTTCAATAAACCGCAGATCCCGAAAGTCCAAGCGAGGTCTGTGTTCTTTCCAGGATAAACTCCTCCCTCACTCCCACATCCACTCATTTCTGTCTGTTCTCTTGCGGTTTCCATGTGTCTTCTGGGGCTTGATTTAGGCAGTAATTTGTGTTTTTGTTGACTTGAAGGTATGTTTTTATAGCAATAGCTTCTTAAGTCTTGAATAATGACTTGGTGTGGACCAAACATCACCCCTCTCCCTGCAGTGATTTACAGTGGCTGTAACAGCAGTAAAATTCAGTGGGGTAGAGAAGATACCATAAACAGGACAAGCGATTTAGACCATGCCAGTCTAAAATATGGTACAGTATGTGAGTGGGAAACAGGTCGTAGCTTTAGTGACGTCAGGGGAGATTGGTACACGGATCAGTCCCCTGAGTATCTTGTCGCTTGTGCTCCCCTGCTCTTACAGAGCGAAACAGACGGAGCGGGCGGCAGCAGCCACTGTCCACGCGCAGGATGGTGGCACTGTATGACTACGACCCCAGAGAAAGCTCCCCCAACGTGGACGTGGAGGTGATGCCGGCGGCCCCCGTCTGCGTGCTCTCTGTGCTGGATTCTGCCATAGAAACCCAACACTCCCAGTCCTCACCAAACAGTTGCTATGTGGTGACACTTTACAGGGAAGTTTCTCAGGTTGAGAAGGAACCTACCTGAATGTGTGATTTGAACTTAGTCTGGATTACTAAACAGAAAGAGGATCAACTTTGAGGATTTAGTATGTTCATCATTGTATTTTTTGTTACAAACCATACTGATCTGTTGGTATAATTATAGTGGTATTTGGTTGTAACCTTTGAATATGTAACCTTGGCATCATTTTTTGTGGTTAATTTATGCAATCTGCAATATTCTATCATATGACATGTATTGGTTTGCAAACTAGATGAACCAGTACTTCCCTGCTTCAGTGTCACATGGTTTTTTGTGTATTTTGTGTTGTTTGAAAGGTCTGTAATCTCTTTTTATCTCCGGTGCTCTTGTTCAGCACAATAATTAACACAAAGGGCATCATTGGACACCTGTGACTGCAGGTGCAATAAGTACATGTTGTGTTTAGCATGGTAGGAGGCTGAGAACAAGGCATTATTGCTGTTGTTTTTCAGTGTATGATGCCATTACAGTGCTGGTTAACTCCTTCATGGGTAATAATGAAACCTGCTTTTAAACTGAGTCAGTTTAAATTCCTAAGAAAGTATGGTGTGCATGTTGAGCTTGAGTAAAGGACATGCTAAACGGAGCATGATGTTTAAGATAGTCAGATTTGTTCCTTTGTCTTTCAGGCTGAACTGACATTCTGTGCAGGAGACATCATAAATGTTTTTGGGGAGATCGACGAAGACGGCTTTTATTATGTGAGTACACAGTGGGGGTGACTGCATCCGCCCCAGTCTCGCCTTTTTTCCCCCATAAACCCAACCATTCCCACTTTCCTGACTGACAGCTTTATTAATCTCCACAGGATTTCTTCTCAGCAGTAAGAACTTCACCTCATGCTGGAGATACCGGTGCAGGTTCTTCAGCTAAATTGCATTAGAGGAGTGCTTCTGAACTTGGGTCTATGAATGTGTGTTTCAGTGGTGGGCTGGACACAGGAGAGAAAGATGTGATAAGCACATGCAGAAGCTCACTTATGCCAAAACAGTTTAAAGGAACAGGATAGCTGACATTAATAAAGGTTTCATTGACTATAAGTTTCCACAGACGCCATAAGGGTTGGATCAGTTCAATCAAAGATTTACACAGATTTTTCCAGGGTGGTTAAATGATAACTTTTCACTTTAAATACTGTGAAAACCTTCCCCCTCTCCTTGTCACTGATGTTGCATATGTTGCACCATGGTCTTGGTGAGTTATATCATACCACTATATTCCTGCATATAGATGGTATGACAGTAAAGCCCCTTTGACTTGACTTGAATAGAGCTTAAGCTGCACGAATGTCACTGAAATGACCGTGAAATGGCAGGCGAGTCGCCTCACTCAGCTTCACAGTAGGATTGAACTACTTAGTTCCTAATATTTTGTTTTTCAGAGTAAGCCAAGGATGGAAATTATTATTCGGGAATGGGAGAAAATGTGTTATTTGCACTCCCATTTTGAAACAATAACCTGCCTGTAAAGAAGCATTAACTGCCTCATAGGATAGCCATAAGAGCTAAAACATTCTTTAACAAGCAGCCTCACTGGATGTTTAATAATAACATAAAACTCCAAACAATTGTGTCCAGTATTTCTTTGGGAGCCAGTGAATACAATTGCAGCTAATAGCAAAACAGCAAAAACATAACTGAACGAGTCAGTCAAAAAAAAAATTATTATACTTAATAAAATGAAAATGTCTGTGCAGAATTTATGTGCAGATATGTTAAACTTGTCAATGGACTTTTGTTTTAAAATAAAAACATCTGCTATATTTTTACATTAATAAAACAACATAGCCCTTACACATTTTTTTTTTGCTCTGTATTGCCCCCTGCAGGGTGAACTCAACGGACATAAAGGTCTTGTTCCTTCTAACTTTCTCGAAGAAGTGCCTGACGATGTAGAGGTCTATCTCACTGACACTCCAGCTCGCTATGCCCAGGATGCTCCTGCACGGATAAAGACCAAAAGGGTACATCCTCTTTCACAGTACTAGCCCTCTGTCATCCATTCGCCGCTTTGATTTCTTTACCTCGTTATTTATTTATTTACTTATTGCTTTGTTTTCCGTCTGTGTTTGTGTTTGGTGGCTGAAGTAACGACGGAAATCCAGAAACGGAGCATGTTCAATATCTTGTTAACGTAAAGTTGAACCGGATACTTTATGCTTTATGGAAGTACGTTTACTTTTATGTTAAATGCTGTAGACTGGGAACCGAGTATGTATTGTAATATTTTATAAATGGAAATATTCATAAAGCATTGCTAGAGGACATAGAGCTTTCGAAAACAAATTAATGACAGAAACAAGTACTTTGTTTGCATTTAAAACAAAAAAATAGCTCAGTCCGACTCTTTTATTTGCACCAGATAGTGTGTGAAATTAGCATTGTGAAAAGTGCTTTATGAATATGAAGTATGTTTGATCCAAAATAAGCCCATACGGAACAAAATAGCCTAGATGCATTGGGTATGAACGCCATGTACTGTATATTCTGTAGCAAAGCATGTCTTCTCCTTTTGAGGTTTTCCAACCTTTTTATAATGCTAAATATTATGCCCGTCACAACTTTTTTTTGTGTTTGTCCAAAATGGTTTTTTGTATCTTGCCTACAATTAAAAGTACGATTATTGAGTTCATAACACAGTTAAAAAGCTAATGAACTTATTACCACTACAATAAACCAGTAATCGTAATATTAACAATACTGTACCAATAACTGTATGTAAATATTTTGCAAATTAACATGTTTGCCTATCAACAGGTTTCATCTGAGATTTGTATTTATTTTTCTTTATTATGATCCTTTATTTTTTTCATATTCATAGTGCAGATTATTGAAATGCCATCACTGCATTTTTATTTCTTTCCTCACCCGCTTGGCAAAACAGAAGAAGAGTGTTCATTTCACACCTTAAAGGCACTGTTTCCGTCACGTAAGTGAGCAACTGAGAATACCACCAGTACGCCTCGTCTAATGCACATGGCGCCGGTACGCTTGGCTTCACCCTATTATGCCGTTAGACTTCCTCTGCCTAATCTATTCTTTCGACAGTAACTCTGCCTTTTATTTCCATACTTACCTATTGAGATA
>JAABNY020000039.1:8538883-8551616 GCA_015164015.2 Brevimyrus niger
GGGAACTCTTGTGGGTTGCATGGGGGGGGGGGAGGCGGGTGGGGGGAGGGGGGGGGGGGGGGGGGGGGGAATGAGACTTATATGGCCACTGTGATGTGCGCTTCGTACAGATCGCTGCTTGGTGCCATTAACAGGGGAGGAATAATGTTCTTCCATATTAAACTGTTACCCCAGAGAAGGAGAGGCCTGTTTTGAATCACTTATAAGGAATCCACCACTATATGCTACATTTGTTAAACTGATTCATTTTCACTGATCACTAACGCCTGTTTGTATAGCTTCATCTTTATGTCGAGTGCTTTACAGAATCATTACGTCATTGTAAGAGATTGTGCGAGAGGTTACTGTCCAGTGAAGGCAGCGGCACTGCACTCAGTCACTGCGCCATCATCTCCCTGTCGCCCGTTACGTGCACTGAGCCATGCATCGCACGGGGAGAAGCCTCTCCCAAAGAAACAAAAACCCCGCATCTGGGGACCTGTGCATGCAAGCTGTGGACGCTAACATGTGCTGAGGCTGCACCGTGTTTGCACCAGGGGCCCTTGTTTGCGTCAGGGAAAACCTGCGCATGGCGCCAGTCTTATCAGTGTTTTATGAGCTCGGGGACACATGAGCTTGGTTGGTGCTGCTGTCAGGGACGTTCTTAGTCATGTCTCACAGCCAACCCCCCCCGCCATTCATGGAGATGTATGCGGGAGGGGCCACACGCCAGTGTCACATGCTGAAGAGCAAACACTTACAGGGTGGCTGAGACCAGTGTGAGGGGGCAGGACTCTTGCTCACAAGAGAGGGATGTGGACTCATTCCAGGAGCTAGGAGATGTGACACCTCGCCATTTGCCGTGTGCAGACCCAGAAATATCCCCAGGTATGGTGGGAGAAAGCGCGGCGGGAGAACAAAGACGGTGGAGGGCTGGACAGTAGATGAACAGCAGCAGGGAATTCTGGGAGGATGCAAGGGAACTGGGGGGGTTGAGGGGACCTATGGAGCAGAGCCCTGGGAGGTGCAGGCAGGCAGGCAGGCCCAGGCTTGCGAACAGGTGCTGCTGGCGGCGCCTCAGAAGGGCATGGGCCCTCCTAGCAGGGCCCTGATCAAAGCTCCCAGTCGCGGCCGGCTGCCAGTCAGCTCGCCGGCTGCTTTGTTACCGCCGTCGGCCCATTTCACAGGCCCAAGCATCACAGATGCCCCGCCCCCTACCGGCCCCCCACAGCCAGTAGGAATGCAGATCCTCTTTGCAGTTTCTTCATATTAGTTGCGCATGTAAACACACGCTGCATGTAGGAGGTTCCAGGCTAAGGGGGGGGCATTTCGCCCTCAGTTAAAATCAAACTGAACGAGAACCAGCAGAGTGGGCCTGCCTGCGCCCAGATGTTCGAACTGGGATGGCCTTTCATTTTAATGAACTGAGCCCAGTGAGGGAGTGACAGCGCTTAGCAGAGTGCAGCAGAAATGAGAATGGGCGCCCCAAAAGATCAAGAGTCCTGGGCCTCATCACTTAGACACCCGACTGATCTGAGAACAGCCAGTGCCGGATACCCTGCCAGAGTAAACAAAACAAAAAAACACAACACTTCTTCCCGTGAAGGTGTGGCGGGGGATGCGTTTAACGAGCCTCGATTGTAAGAACAGACCAGGGAATGAAAGGGTAGAGACACACTATAGCCTAACAATACTGAGGGATGAGGCAGAGACAGCGAGAGTCCTTTCATATTCAGAGCCTCGACGTTCAGCCCAGTGGCCCCTGGTCCGGGTGGCCTCAGACAGCCGCTCCTCTGCAGCATGCGGTGTCTGTGGCCGCAGTTTGACTTTGATCCACACACCCGGCTGTTAAAACACGTCGAGCTGATGTTGGGACTTGAACACCCTGTGGGGAAGAGTGCAGCCCACGGATAGGACACGCCCCCCAATCCTGCCGCCATGCTGTAAACACAACACCGTTTTGCAAGACTCACACCAGGCACTAAACTATGTTTCAAAGGAGGGAAGAGGCTCTTTGTCTGAGTTCGGCTATATGCTAGAATACGATTTGGAGTGCCCTTGTTGCACTTCAGATATCCTTACACCATTCCGATGTTATACATAATGCTCGCAGGGTGTAACACTGCCCTCCAGGGGGCGTTAGGAACCTTTTTCAGATTATTGAAAATAAATTACTGAAATGATTGAAAAAAATGCCAGTATTTTATAAATCAGTGGGAATTGTTATGGCAGGATGCCATGTATGAGTATAGGAATAATACTGGTTAGGCATTTGAAAATTAAACACGGAGATCATTCCTTGGAACAAGTTTTTCCACTACCTATAAACAATGAAATACATTTTAAACCATTTAATATGTAATACGTTCACGGACTCTGAAGATTCGAGAAGACCTATATATAAAGAAAAATCTCGGTGTTTAAGAATGAGAATATGAGAGATAAAATCATAATAACTCTGATAATGAGATATTCCCAAAGTTTGAATCTAGCAAATATAGCATAGAATTAAAAGATTGTGTTTTATACAGCAACAGATACAAGAATGAAGAACGTAAAAAGACACTTTCCTGCTTTATGTTTGTAGATGAGTAAGTTTGCTGTTGAATGCAAATGATTTTTTATCCATTTAAATACGGGTAAATACTTTTCGCAGGTTGAGATGAAGTGTGTATGAACCGTGACGAATAGGGGGCCATTACTGCAGAGGCGGCTGGGAAAGATCGCATTAGTGCGCTGTTTCTGCGCCTCTTTGGACAACTGTCAAACTTCGCCATTTGCTGTCGGTGTCTTTAGTGTAATAGCGAGGTGTTTACAGTGTATGAAAGGTATTTTTCTTTGAAATAAAAGCGCGACTGACAGTGAAACCACGGGCTTTGGAGCGCCTTTTCGGAAACTGGTGAAAACAAGCGAGCAAATATCTGAGCAGCGCAGGTGTTTAACTCCAAAGCTCGAAATCTCGCCCGACCCCACGGGACGGACGTGTACATTAAAGCCGAGCTCCTGCACAAGACTGGGCATGTGCTTCCCGAGAGGCTCCACTTCACAGCCCCACGCCGTATGTATATATAACTTTCCAAAGGCTTAATCCACTATACAAAATTACCTTTGGTCACATTTCAAAGGCTGCTTCATAAAGCACGCCCAAATGCATCTTTAGAAACGTGCAACGACGGGAAAGAAAGGGAGACAAAATAATAGAAATTTCTTTGTAAGTGTCTCAATCTAAAAGCCAAAGATCAAGAAAAGCACCGTAATCCCTTCGTGAATGGGTGCAGGGATAGCGCACGGAATAAGTCCACGCATACGCCCTATCTAATATTTACTGCAGGTAGCAAAGGTGTATGTGGGACAATGAGACCCACCCCGGACATCCTAATATCACTGTGTACCTTGGGTGATGCACAAAAAGTCTGTCTCTCAGTCACGTTTTTTAACATTAGTGTTCATTACTTTACATTATATTATGAACAAATGTGGTATATCTGATGAAGTTGTGCCGGTGTGTAACGTCAGTGTATTATTATTATTATTTTAGCTATATTTGAAAAGAAATTGAAGGGTAAAATACGTTTTTAAATATTACAAGCCTGTCAAACTAAAACGATATGGTCGATTGAGGCACAAAAGAGGCCGCTTTCAATTTGAGCTCTGACATATGCCTACTTACGGCTTTCACGCGTCCAAAAGTTGTACAAGATTGTCTAGCAAGAGAAACCAAATCACAACTTTTTACTGACTGACCAAGGTTATATTTGGTCTAAAACCAAGTGCGGCAAGTACGTTCTGCAAAATACATGTATGTACACAATTCGGTAAATGGCTTTAAACACATTTTCAGTCTAGTCTTAAATCAAATGCTGCGCATCAAATCAGCGCTGTTTTGAAGTCACAAACACATGGGAAGCCTGGAAATCGAAACGCAACTCCAAAGGCTGAGTTTCCGTATTGTTTATATATGGAACATGGAAGTGAATAGATTAATTTTAATAGCAGTGAAATATGAAAGCCCAGTTCTCAAAAGTGGCCTGTTTTAAAATAACAATAAAAAAATCCGCTTTGTTCATAATCTCTTTGATGTCATCAAACTTTTATTAGTCATCTCCCCTCTCACTAATAAACAAGCTGTTTGAGAGGCAGATGCAGTGCTCCCAGAAATTTGCCCCCACCCCCTACACACGCGGGCGCACACACTGAACAATTAAACGCAGCTTTCGGTGATTCGGTCTGCTCTGATCCGGTGTGTGTGTCCCTTTCGGCCTCAAGAGAACAGTGTCCTTACATACACTGACACACAAGCACAAGGACATATACTTTCTCAGACAGGCGCAAGCACAAAGAGGACGCCTTTAGACACACAAGCCCTCATCTCCACGACAAACCCGCTTTGAACTCTGGCACAGAGGCGCGGGCGCACGCATTCGCAAGCGCGCACACGCAGGCACATGCGCGCACTCACGACACACCCGATTTCATTCGGCATACTATTTTAAACCGTCCTTCTTTAACATTGCGTCCCCAAAGCATTTCTCCCTATCGCTTAGGGAAAAAAAAGAAACAAACAAAAACACGCACTGGGAAAATGACATTTCAGGGCATTTTCACGCTCAGCTAGTCACTATTTTTAGGATAACGTCGTGCCTGAAGCTGTTTACGGATTTGTGCTACATTTCCGTTCCTTGTTAAGAACATCAATTTCTCATGATCTATACGGATTAAGCTGTTTAACAAAGCATCTTAAAGGTTAATGCCACATTTAAAAAAATGTCTTAAGTATGTACTCCTGTTTTTCTTACTCCAGTATTTCTTGTTATTGAAATAAATGTTCTTCTCGCTTTGTTACACGATACTGTCAGCTAGCAAACGGATTAATACATTACATTTATATTTATAAAAATATTCTTAAACAGGACACGGATTGATATTTGCATTTGGCGCGTAAACAAGCAAAACAACAACAAAAACGGTCATTGAAGTATAAAACAGCGCATTCTTAAACACAGTTTAAAACTAGAATGTTTTATTTATTTTCTTTATAAAATAATGAACTTTTGCTTTAGAAATATATACAAATGTTTCATTGTGCTACAAAAGGCACAGGGAGAAAATAAAACACAAAAGGAGAGGAACTGGCCGTACAAATACGTTTTGCCATATATATAGTGCTTGTTGATTTATGGATGGCCGGAGATTCTTTTCTTCCCCACGGGTCGTCCATACACTTTCGGGTCCTTTTCAACTGCAGGCTCTTTCTAAGAATGAGTCCCAGCATGTATGACACTGACTTAATCTCCATTAAAAAGCCAAGGGACGCGTCACTAAAAGGCGTCCGGTCTCACGGGGCCATTCTCCCGCACCGTTTGTGGGGTACTCTCATTGTCTTTTATCTGCCTCTACAGTACTCATGTCTCGTTTTTTTTTTTTAGGTAACTAAGGAAAACATCTATTGCACGTCATTTAGCAACCCAGTGGCGCACAGAAGCTGTTCACCCCGTCATCCTCGTCTCAAAACTTTTTTCCCCCACTGTATTTTTTTTTCACCCCGTCAATACCGTTTTCAGCGCTGATCTCAGTGCTTGACATACATTGAAATGGAAAAAAAATAACTAGTGTTATGTGAACACATTGCATTTTCTTTGTCAATTAAGCTTGCATAAAAAAATAAATATAAACCTTTAACATTTCCTGTCCGCTGTCGCTGCGGCTCATGAGTCTGGTTGGTGTTAAGTGTTCGTAGGTGATAGGGAAAAGTAACCACAAGAGTTTGGGATCTGAGTCAGGGGAGCATGCATGTCCCTCAGACGCATGTTGGGGGGGATCCTGCAAGCTCATACTTGGTACTGTGGCTTTTTAGGGGGGGGTGAGGTTTGATGTAGCCTCCCCCACTGCCACCGGTAAACACACTGGCTGGCTTTCTCCTGGCACGCTTCTTCAGCTTCCTGCTGAAGACATTCTGCCAGGACTGCAGGGTTTTGGAGGTCCAGATCCACATGCCGCTGGTGATGCCCACCACTAACAGCATGAAGATCTTCACCATGAAGATCTCCATGGCCGGAATGGAGCTCTTCATGATGCAGGACTCGGGTTCCGAGCCACCACCGTCCTCCACGCACTTCTGCTCGCCGGCCTTGATCTCCCAGTAGCTCATGTTGAGCCTCTCGTAGAAGTAGCAGGCGATGACGCAGGTGGCCGGCACGGTGTAGAGCACGGAGAAGACGCCAATGCGCACCATGAGCTTCTCCAGCTTGTCCGTGTTTTCGCCCTCCGTCTTCATGACCCTGCGGATGTGGAAGAGGGCCACGAAGCCGGAAAGCAGGAAGGACGTGCCGATGACCAAGTAGCATGACAGAGGGATGAGCACAAAGCCCGTGAGGGCCTTCACATCCATGCCGCCCACGTAGCAGACCCCTGTGAGCTCATCACCGGCCACCTTCCTCATCACCAGGATCATGATGGTCTTCACGGCCGGTATGGCCCAGGCTGCCAGGTGGAAATAGCTGCTGTTGGCCTCGATGGCCTCGTGGCCCCACTTTCTCCCCGCAGCCAGGAACCAGGTGAGTGTGAGCACTACCCACCACAGCGAGCTGGCCATGCCAAAGTAGTAGAGGATGAGGAAGACGATGGTGCAACCTGTGCTCTCCAGGCCCTCCTGGATGATGTACTGGACGCCGCTGTCACGGTCGCAGGCGATGTTGTGCGCCCCCACGAACAGGCGGATGAGGTAACCCATGGAGTAAACGCAGTAGGACATGGACAGGAAGATGATTGGCCTCTCGGGGTAGCGGAAGCGCTGGGGGTCGACCAGGAAGGTGAGGACCGTGAAAGAGCTGGACACGAAGCAGAGGATGGACCAGACAGACATCCAGATGAGGGAGAAGCGTTTGTCCGCCTGGCTCCAGTACACATCCACCTGGGGGTAGCAGCGAGGGGCACACGACTCGCTCTTCTGCACGTAGTGGAACTTCTCTGGGTTGCTGCACGTCCGGCGGCCACCGCTACCAGTGCCGGCTCCGCCCCCACCATCCTTTAGCTGGAGCTCCTGGCCGCCGTTGGGTCGGTGGAGCCGGAAGTCCGGGGCCTGAGTGTGAGGGCCCTTGGGGGACTCGTCGGAGCCATTGCTGGGGGCCTCCATGCACAGGTTGTTGGGGTCGTTCTTGCTGGGCAGCCGGGAACAATCGAGCGAGTCGGGCCAGCGGAAGCTGAACTGCTCCATGATGGGCGAGCAGCGCAACCGGGCCTGCTCGCACATCACCTTGCAGGCGGGGATGGGCGTGGAGACCTGCTCCGTGCACATGGGTGCATACAGTGAGCACAGGAAAAAGCGCAGGTGGCCGTGGCAGCCATACTCGATCAGCGGCGCGAACTCGTGCAGTTTTATGGCTGCCTCACCCTGGTCCATGTGCCCCATGAGGTTAGGCATCCGGGTCATGTTGTAGCCAATGTCCTTGCACAGGGGGATTTCGATGGGCTGGCACCGCCCGTCACTGGGGCGGTCGGGGTCCATGGAGCTTATGGCCGTGCAGCCGGCAATCACCAAGGTGAGGAGGCATAGCGATCTCAGTGCGGAGGGGAAAGGCATCCCGTCAGCTTTCTCTCATGTAGCACAGCGGCTCAAAACACAAACACAGCAACGTCCGCTTTTAAAATTGTTATTATTATCCTCAGATATGCGTTGCGTTTCCTGCAGGCACAACAGCGATCGTGTTCGTGTTTATCTATATGTCCCAGGAGAGCCACGGGGGGTTAAGGGCGAAACAGATCAAACTCCCAAAACAGTCCATCAAAGTAGCGCAGCGTCCCCCTTTATTCGCCTTATCTGCCGCGATTGGTAAAAGCACAATAATTCCTGCGGGACTTTGGGGGGAAAAAAACGTTCATTCAGACCAGTTCCGTTTAAGAGATCATGCGCTTACCATGTGGGACCGAGAAGTGAGTGCTGCTCGGACATCCGAGCCCCACGCCGGGAAGGCAACGATAAAAGTCCCTCTCATCAAGCGGACGATCCGCTCCCCAGGCTGTAGCTTTGGTGCATGGGAGATCGGACTCCGAGGAGCGGCGGGGAAAACGGAGCCTGTCCCAGAGCAGCACGCAAAAACGGACGGAGACTTATCTCTCCCCAAAATCCCGCTATGGTCATACAGCCGGAACGCTGGAAAGCGGTCTAACAAAAAATATAAATAAATATAAAAAACTAGCACAAAGCTTGAAGTCTTTTAGATGTTTCAGCGATTTCTTTCTCCATCCCTCTATGCACGTCCGTTTCTTAAATCTTTCTTAGATGTACTGCATTGGGAAACGCTAACTTGTCCCCGGTTACACTTCGCAAGACGACTCGTCGGTTGCGCTGCAGATATGAGTCTGTCTTCCCTACCGTCCTGGACTAACCTGCCAAATGACCCTCCTTCAAAGACACCTCGTTTGCATAAGAAAGGTAAAACTGACACGGTGATTATTTTCAAATCGTGCGGAACAGCCCGCAGACCTCCTTAAAAAAAACTCACGGCTTTTTCTTCCCCCCTCATTGTTGATCGCGCTACTCATCGGCCATTTGTCCTCTTTTCCGACTTTTAAAGAAAAGTTTCCAGTGATCACCAAATGTTAAACTTTAGCGTGTTTCACTCGCAGGTAGGAGCCAAATGTTGTCCAAGGCGGCCAAACGGACTCGGCGGCATTTCGGTGAAAGGCTGATTTATTTTCCCCTCTTATTCAATTGTCGATTTTCACGGTCCTGGGGTAATAGAAAAAAAAGTTTCTTGTTGGGATCCCCGTCTTTCCCAATTCTGTTTAATTATGACAGAAGCAAATTAATGAAACGTGAGGTCAAAGTATTATGCCTTTGAATGACATATTACTTACAATAAATTAATATTATGATTTTCGTGCAAATATAGCCTATAATGTGCATCATACATTTGAGATGTATGAGTTTCTGTAGACTAGACTGATTTCAAAACGACAGCGCGTGTTATGATATTGCTCATCGTGCAATCAATAAATCAAGTATTTATAAAAAGCTTAACAATTGTTAAATATTCAAACCTGATTTGCAGGAGAGTCTTTGAAGTGCTTCTGAGTGGGTAATTACACAGAATACTGCTTTGCCGATGTGTTTCATTCCCCGAGTCAAGAAAAGTCGGAAAAAATAACGCTGGGGCGGGGCAACATTATAAAAGAGCAATCTCTCGTCTAAGAGCGCTTGGGAGTTCGCCAGCTTAGTTTAAGCTCTTAGGATTTCCTTTTCTGTAAAATAAAAGCAGCAAAATTAGATCCTCATCCTGTCCTTTGATTTTTTTCCTTTTTTACGCAGAGGGTTTTTTTGCCGGCTGTATTGATGCAAGCTTGAGATATTTATATATATATATATTTGCTTTTAATATTTTCCTTTATAAAATATCAGAAAATATTAATCCCAGGCTAATTGCTAAGGCTGTTCCCTTTGCATAGGCATTTGTGGTGAATGGTTACACTCAATCAGCGGAGTCCCCTGTTAATTATCGTTTTAAAAAAACCGCTGTCTTCTGTCACGCGGCTGAAAATGTCACCCTTTCTTTTGAAACAGACGAATTCTTGTTTTAGACTCTCCCTGGGAGACTTACACTCTCCTCAGCTGCGAGGAGTGACTCACCACGCGTATTTACCGTTTCCTCCAATATTAATCCGCTAAGCACTTTACATATATCACATTACTCTTCAAAGCTGCGATTTGTTCAGCCTGTAATTTCACCACAATTAAATCCGCCTAGAGTCGGTAGAGACACTATCGGCCCTTGCAGTTACACCGCACCAGGCACTCTGCTGCTGCGCCAGTCCTGGAGGGTTGGGTGAGGGGTCGTTACCTGTTTGCAGCAGGGAATCCTAGACCCAGAATACTGTTTTGTGTTCATCAAACACAATTTTACTGTATACAGAACCACGTGAATCACAAACGTTTTGTAGTGTTACTTGAACCAGACCCCAGACAAAAGGTTGTTGAATTGAATCCTGGCTGATCTTCTGTAAAATGACCATTTGTAGAATGTCTAGCTGTGTAAAGGTTAAAATTATAATTATGGTCCAGAAAGACTGTTAAATCAAGATTTTCAATTTGTGATGTTTTCATAATACCCTACAACCCGACTAGGATAAGAAATAAGAAAGTTTATTGACTGATATTTCTTGAAAAGCAGCATAATCTGTGTGATTGTAGTAGAATCGGATAATAAAATGTTTTGTTTTTTCAAATGAGATGTTTTGTGACATGTGTAATTAGTGGATGATTTGTATAACCTAGTACTCTAGATTATATAACTGGTCATTTCAGTTCAAATGCACCTGT
This sequence comes from Brevimyrus niger, assembly GCA_015164015.2. Classification (NCBI taxonomy): domain Eukaryota; kingdom Metazoa; phylum Chordata; class Actinopteri; order Osteoglossiformes; family Mormyridae; genus Brevimyrus; species Brevimyrus niger. The sequence goes on from JAABNY020000039.1 coordinate 8,549,178, forward strand.
ACTAAAGGCTATCTGATAAGGCCTCTTCCGCTTGCTGCTGCTGTCAATACTGATTTCTCTGCCTTATACACCCCTGCCTCTTATACATCCCTGCCTCTTATACATATTCCCCCCTGCCTCTTATACATCCCTGCCTCTTATACATATTCACCCCTGCTTGTTTTACATCCCTGCCTCTTATACATATTTACCCCTGCCTCATAAATATTCAACCCTGCCTGTTGTACATCCCTGCCTCATATATATATTCACCCCTGCCTCTTATACATCCCTGCCTCTTATACTTATTTACCCCTGCCTCTTACACACTCGTGCCTTATTCCAAAGAAATGCTATAATGCTAATTAGAATGATCGCTATCCAATGCGTCTCAGTTTAGATGGTTCCAGTGTAGGGCTAGGACATGGGTTAGATGTTCAGGGCTGATTCCCTAGTCTTTGGGTGACTTGTTTTGGTTTTTGGGCTGGAGTACAAAGGTATTTTTAAGGGGACAGACTGGAAAACAGGAGGCACTTCTGGCCTGGAGTGGGACAAGATGTGCGGCAGAGGCCTTGTCTCAGCCTGGTGAACATGTGTCACCTTGCTCGTGCTCTCTCTCTCTCTCTCTCTCTCTCTCTCTCTGCTTGTCTGCAGGGCTCAGCGGACGATGAGGGTGCTTCCACAGTTTCCTCGTATGCCCTGGGGGGTAAAAAGCGGGCAGGTGGGGTCGGCGCTTCTGGGGCCTTTGCATAACCGCTGACTTCTGTGTGATGTGTTTGTTTCTGTGAAATGAGCAGTGCTGGGGCCATGTTTGCAGGTTCCAGGTCTGTCACATCCAGTGTAGCACAGGGTGTCCCGTCCCACATGCATTTGTTTTTTTCTTTTCTGTCCAGTTTAATGGGAAGCTGATATACTGAGCCTTGATTTATCAGCCTACTGGCCTTATCGCTCTCTCTCTCTCTCTCTCTCTCTCTCTCTCTTACTCACTCTTTTTCTCTTGCTCCCTCCCTCTAACTCTTTCTCTGGTATCTGCTATTTGGTATTTGCACTGAAAAAGTCAGACCCACCAAGTGAAAAAAGGTCATACTATGTGTCTGACTGAGAACACATATTATTGGTGTAGTCATCTGTTCCTCTTCCTGGTCAAAAAGCCATGTACTGGGATTTTTTCCACATTCCACTGGTGGCCTCATGCTCCCATCTGCCCAGATGGCACTTGGGAATGTCCCAGCGGTGCCCCCTGCTCCTCCCCACAGGTAGATGGAACCGGCCCCATGAAACAGATCGTCTCCCCTGGGCTGTGCTCTGCAAGTTGTATCACGGGCCACGCTTCCTCGATTTGCCTCGTAAAAGTCTCCCCTTGGGATGATTTATTCCCCCTGCTGGCTGGCCTCCTCACAGATACTGAAACAGGGATCGTGGGTAAACGGAATGCTTTTAGCACGTTTTTACGACTCGAGCCAAAGTGCTCCTCCAAACGTTCCCAAGGTGTGGCCCGATGGGAGAGCAGCTCTGTCCCTGGGGAGCGCTACAGCGATGCCTTGGATTCTGGGGTGCATTATCTGTAATGTCTCTCAAAAACGTCATATAAGAGTTGCCCGTTTCAGGCCCCCCAGGGAGGTAACTGTATTATCCTGGTACTTTAATTTAAGAAGATCACTCACAAATATAACTAGGTAAAAATGCAGAATTATTCTTTCTTTGAATAAGCATAATTGAAACTCAAGTTAACGGCCAAGTATTAAATGAATCTACAGAAGGCTTCCCCCTTCACTGTCACAAAACTTAAATGTCTTCAGGACTTGGTGAACAACTACCCCCCTTCCTCCCACTACTTCTTTAACAATAGTTCCTTCCTGTAGCACAGGCTATTTACAGTCTTCAAAAGTGTGACTGCAGATGGATCGTCCCAATGTTGATGTGGTAGAGGGGTGGTGAGGTGGTGAGGAAGCCATTGATTTTTAACCATTCCTTCAGCGAATCCACAGTGCTTACTAACCCCCCACCACCCCCATACCCGCCACACCCCATTGTCCAATCACTCCCTGGCTTTTAGGAAACTCCGCCTGACACCTTAAACACCATACTCCCGCCCCCATTATCAGCCTGATTGCTCGTTTAATAAAATGCGCAGCATAATATTGTCACTCTGTCTAATAAAAATACCCAGGCTGTTAGATGTTCCGCCCCGAATGCCTTTGTTCTAGTTTCCTGCCTTCGACTTTTTTTCTGTCTCTCTCTCTTCCACTCTTTTTATGGTTGTTTTGCTGGTCATGATGATCTCTCTTTGAAAAGGAGAAGAAAGAGGAGAAATCATTGCAGCTCAATCTTTAGCATCACTGGCCTCTGTAGCTACTACTGTCTCTTTTATCTGTTTTTTTCTGTTCCCCCCCCCCTTTTCAACCACCCCCCACCTCTCCCCCCCGCCACCCCCCCTCCCTCCACCCCCCCCACCCAAAC
>JAABNY020000039.1:8576953-8588189 GCA_015164015.2 Brevimyrus niger
ACAGATACCTAGGTTAAACACAGTAGTGACACAAATACCTACACTAAACACAGCACAGTGATATAAATAACTGTTCTCCATTGCTGACTCTGAGATAGGACAGTGCAACTGGAAACATTTTTTTGTTATTGAAACAGATAATACCTTCACCATACTGTCATCAAAATTGAAGAGGAGCCAGCACTTAAGGCTTTGTTTCTTGGTGCAATGCATGGTGGGAAGAGTCTTGTTTGCCAGAATTACCAGCACTGATTTATGTAGGAGACACCAGATGATTGAGATATGCAAATTGTGACCACAGGCTTAAATGTAAAAATTCTTTCAGGTTCTCTGCTTTAACAGACTTAAGCACAAAAGGAACAAAAACTTCTAAAATATCCTATTATATGGGTATTTATATGGCTATAAGTGTCCAAATGTGATGTGTGGATTGTTTTTTGGTATTAGAATCAGCCAACCAAGTCAAAAAATATCTCCACACCCACATGCCATCCCATCTCAGACTCAGCTGGGGAGTTTGGTCTGCTTGACAGGGAGAAGAGAATTTAATTAAATCAAGATGACGGGGAATTAGGTTTAACAATTGTTCTAGGGGCCTTAAATGGACCCTGCAAGGCAGCCTGGCTAGCAAAAGATGGGTGAATGTTTTACATTTGTAAATACTTTGTATAATTAAGAACTGATACAGTTTAACTAGGACAACAAACCGATTGGAAACAAGTTGTTCCTCTATGATGAACCCCTTTGTTAATGGTGTAATATATTTGAGTACTGAATTCCCAGTAAGAATCACCAGCCCTGGTGTCCCCTTCAAGCTGGGAACTGGCTGAAGTCAAAGTCTTTTGCCCAAGGCTTGCAACTGGTAAAATCCTACCGGGAACTGAACTGACAGATTTTTAGATGTGCTTATGCTACCTACTTATCAGTCACAATATGTACTACCTGCTATCCTAAACCTCCTCCGTAACACATCTATCCCTGATCTTTCTATACCACATATGCAGTAATTTTTTTAACACACAGAATGAATCTTTAGCTTTTTTTAGTACCTGCCTTGAACTCGATATAACATCACTGTGTCAATATCGAATCTGCCTACATTGAAGTACAGCTAGTTACAGTTCCGTGAGTCTGAATTCAGACTGGAAGATCGAGAAGTCCGTGTAGAATATTTGCGTTAATCGTACGGTGTATATATTTCCTTTTGCTTGTCCGCCATCTGGTGGCTGCAATTATGTATGACAATTTGCGACGTCAGCTAAAGAACGAATTCACTCAGCACTAAAAGGGCTTCAGAACTTCAGATAGCCCCAGGATCTTGGTACTCCGCCAACCATCTGAGCGATGCTAATATAATCTAAAGGTAAAGATTCTGTCATTAAGTTTAAAAATCACAAGGAAATAACTTGCTAAGGAATAAAGCTCATAGGGTGGATCTGGGAATATTATTCCAGACGGAGTCGGTGCCCACAGCCTGAACAGATCTTTGGGCGGGAGTCCGGCCCTCCAATAAATAATTTCCTTGGTGGCAATAACCGGTCGCTTCCCAGTTTGCCTCTGCAATCCATCTTCACCTCCCTCCCATATGTTCTGCAGTCTGACTCATAAATTGAGATACCGTTGTGAAGTTGTGCTTCCACTGGCGGAGAACATCGGTGCAATCAGTTCCGGAGAGTGTTTTCCCCTCGCTGTTTTCTCTCCCGCAGCCAGGCATGAACCCCCCCACTCACACCTCATATCCCGTATGTGCGGAATTAATCATGCACACGGTACCAGTGATTGGGGTAAGCCGAGGATGAACTCCATAAATCAACACCGGCCGCTTCTCACAGAACCAAATTGACCTGCTTGTGTCGGTGCTCGTGTCGGAGCTCCGACAGAATAAATCCCAGCAGATGAGCCGTATGTACCCATCAGAAGCGCCGAGGTCGGCTCCTCTCCATTCCCACGCGCACACCCTTCCCTCGGCCGTTCCATTATGCATAGGTTTTTTTCCCGAATCACCTAGTAGTATTATAAAACCTATAAACACGTTAAATTGATAAAGACGTTACTTTGCAAAAGTAATACATTCTGCAGGTGTTTTTGCTAACGTTACTCATAAGGGTTGTTAAATCAACTGCGTTAGTAGCAGAGAAAACCAAATCAGATTTTTACATTTTCAATTCAGTCCGTTCATTTGTTACGTTGGCGGACCCATGGGCCGGCTTTTGCATTGCAAGCAGCGGGATTGCATTACAGTCCCAATTTATGGTGTGTTTCACTTTGCAAACCTCTGGCTTCTAACTCAGCAGATGTCCCTAAATTAGGTGTTTGGGAGCTGGCTAAAATCAGTGCGGTTTCTTGGAGATTGCGTCCTTTCTGGCACTATTAAAAGTAATCGACTGAAATAGTTTGCATTCTTTTTTCCAAGGGACATATTTCCTCTCATTACAGTATTTCCCACACTGACTAGTGATTAAACGGTTATTAAAGTGACTTCCCTTAGGGCACAGAAACGACGTGGGATTTTGAACACGTGTATCACGGTGCTGTACGTATAACCACGGCTTCCTAAAGGACAAACTCTTCGAGAGAATTGAGCTGATGAAACGAACCAGATCTATATTTCAGTCCCTGTTGCTTCTTGAATAACTGATGGGTAGTCCATCCGGAGGGGCGAGGCGTGGGATGCTTGTGCTAGATTTGCATGCCATGCCATGCCTTGCCTGTATTTTACCCAAAAAGTGTAATAAATTTAAAATTCATCTTAATATGCCACGTCTCCACTTTTCAGGTAACACGCTGGGAGCCTAACAAGGACTCAGATAAGGCGGGTAGCGTAATTTTAATTAAGTGGCTAGAGTGAAAATCGTTGATGAATTGAGCAGTAGGACGAACACGCCCCCCCTCAGCCTTCTCACTCATTATGCTCTTAGAGATTATTGGTGCCGCTGTTTTTTACCGGCGGCGTGGATGATTGCTTCCACTTCTCGGTATCGTTCCTCCGTTTTTGTATGTCCTAATCATTCGTCCAGGAAATGGGCAATTAAGGCGTGCGGCGGCATATCGAGCCGCCGGAGACATGTTTTGTGAACCTGCCTATCGAGGGCGTTCGGCGTTTTGCAAAAAATGGTTTCTGTCGCAGAGCTTTGGTTGTGATGTTGTATGGGAAAAAACTTACTGTGGTTGTTTTTCTTTTGGGACGGGTAGGAGGTTGATGTTGGGGTTCAGTCTGACCTTGTGGAGAGGTGGTCTTTATTTGTCCGTGTCTGACTGGTCAAGACAATACAGCCAAATATAAAGAACCCAAGACAAAATTTAATGCATTAAAACCCCCGGATTCAAAAAGTTTTGAATATCTTTATTATTAATCTTAACAATATTTAACAGCTTTTACTTTGAAGAAGACAATTAATAGGCACATAGCAAACGGCATAAGCTTCTTTGTATTTTCGCAGACAGTGCAGAACCATGTTTCTTTACTCCTTTCTTATTCGTTTATGACCCCTATATTATGTATAGCAGTTCATAACCCATCAATATATAGTTATGACGTACTGTTCACCAGAGGTGAACCAACCAGTTGAGTACAATGTGATTGCGACTCTTTATAGTCAACTGGTTGGTTGAAACAAAATCCTGGTTTGGATTTTTACTTTCTGGACCTGAAATCTCCACCTCTGCTGTTCACGCGCGTCTGTTTGAAGATGACGTAATTAGTAGCAGAATAGCCACAGAGCGCAGTTACAAAATTGACTTAAAACCTGCCTTAAAACTTAACGTAATGGATAAAGAACAGCGCTGCGTGTTGTGTTAGTGATACACCAGGAGATGGCAGCAGTGACTAGAGCGTTGGGATTGCGTTCATATCCCTGACAAAAAGAAACGTGTTGTTTCAGTTCAAAGACGGACTGCCAGTCCTAGGGGCAACGATTTGCAGAAATTTACAAGGATAAAATACAGCTTCTTTGACCTGCAGTTGAAGATCTTTAGCTTTTCAGAGCCCACCAGTGTGTACAGCACTCACCCCAGTGGCTTTGAACACCTTCCCTCAAAAAGTTGCTGCATGTCAAGTGGGCAATTAAAATAGCAGGCGGCCCTTTGCATTGCACACACTAACTTCACTACAGCCCCTATGTGAGCCTTTACATTTACATGATGTGTTGGACTGATGCTACAGTTTTTGCAGACGTAATGGGGCATACATCTTTCTCTTTGGGTTTAATTGTATATGCTTTATTTGGGACAATCACACGCTCAGACAGTTTTCATAGAGTTTAATAAGTCTTTTATTAAAGGGCAATGTTATTGGAAGTACACCTCCATGGATTCCAAACTTCCTCAGAACATACCCTAATCTCAATAAAACACATGCTTTTTAAATGATCTTGCAGTGTTCAAGGTGGCCAACGGAAGGTTAAATTTTAAAGGTTTTTGTTAATTAATTATACAATCAGGTCAACAGAAATTATTGTTAAGGTGGGTGTGTGGTTTGATTTGTGTTTTGCCTGCTGTTTGCATCCAGCGCAGAGTCACTTTGTGAGTTAAAGGGCCTGAAAATTAATAAGCATTGGTTTGTAATTTCTTTCATTCCAGAAAACCCTGATAATTGTTCAAAGACTGATTGAATTGTCACTGTATTTGCTTTTGGGGTGGTGCTGGGGGTGTTGGGTTGTATGTGTTTTTAGGTAATTTGCATAACAGTATATTAAGCTACCCCATGGATCAGTCTGGAAGACTAACTTCTTTCAGAAGTATAGATGTTATGCTCAGTATTGCTTGTCTGTTTCTTTTTGTTGTTGCCTTTATGTTTCTTTTTTATCTAATTTATAACTTCTGGCACTGTTCACCTGCTATTGCACTTGGGTAAAATAAAATTCAGTCTGCATCAGCTTGTCTTTGTCAAGTGTTTTTTTTTTCTCTGACCACTGTCTCTATGCTACCATACAACACTGCCCCTTTGCATGCTGTGCTTACAGTGCAGTCCCTACATGCAGGCTACAGGCCGCATCCCTTACACTGTCACTATAGTAACACTGCAGTCACTTCTGTCACAGTCATGTCGCTGAAGCGCGTTTCCTTACAGGAAGGACTCCTGTACTTCACCATATTCGTGAGGCCAAACTCATGCCAGTTCTCTTTCAACCCTCCAAAATAGCACCCAGACATATGACAGGGCTCAACGCCCTAGTTCAGATGGTCATTGTGCTCAAAATGTTTTTTTTTTTTTTACCACAGACATGGCATTTAAAAACATCGCTTCCATACTTTTCTTCCTTTCAAATGGTCCTTTATTTTTGAGTATGCACAGCCCACATTACCCTCTTTTTGGGACACCTGGTTCTGAGATGAGCTAGTGGTCTGGATAGAGGGGCCAGTCATTTATCTGGCACCCCTGGGAAAAGCAACTGTTCTACGGAGGCTTGAACCGATGACCTTCCGATCACCGGCACAGAGGCTTAACTCGCTGAGCTGTACCCTCCATGGGCGCAGATGATGTTTGCCGCGGACGTGTCTGCCTGTCTACGGACAGGTCGACCATCCCGGCATATGAAGCTGCAGGAGCATAACAAACGGCAGCCCTGGTTCTTTCCTCTCTTTTTCTACAGTCCATCCTGGAGCAGAAATTCCGTCCAAATGGTGATGGATGCCTTCAAAGTCATACAGCTGCCGGGTCCTTCTAGAAACGGAGATGCGTAATTCGAAGACTCAATGACTATCGATTGTGGTTCCAGCCCCTTTACGCTGCAGCATATTGGCCCCCATTCAGGCTCTGCGCATCTGTCAGAGGGCGGGAAGCGTGTGCCAAAGGCCTCTGTCATCCATCTGCTCTCTGCTAGAAGATTTAATGTCTTTAGTTTTTGCCATAGTGATCAGCACTGTGATGGACACTGAAACACAGTGCCTTCTGTCTTGGGATTATGACAGGCTGCTCATTAAAATCCCACGTCCTTTCTAACACGGCTCACATTGATGTGTGTTATGAGGCCATTTCAGCTTCCACTGTAAATCACTAACTCTTATCTATGGCTACCAACAAACTCAAGGTAATGACCCCGAGGCCAATTGTTCACCCAGTAACCTATACTAATCCATCTGTTGTCTGTGCCTGTTCTGCAGTACGGGCTCACTGTGATCCTAAAGCCCATTCACTTAAACTTCATGTATTTGGACCATGTGAGATGAGTGGAGTATCCCAGCGGAAATCCACGTGAGCGCAAGAAGAACATTCAAACTTGACCTACTCTATTGATTTAAAAAAAAAAAATCCATTCCCTGCAAGCAAGCAAATCCCCATTTAAAATGATCCATTTTCCTCTTCCCTGGTTATTAGTACTGCTATTGCAGTTTCACTCATGAGCCATGAAGACTGACTGTGCTCTAGTGTGCCCCTTACCTGACGTCTTGTGGCATGGCAGTTCAGTCGTCAGCATTCTTTATGATGTTCCAATACACCCTGTTGCCTTCGAGGGCCTGACCTGTATTGGTGTTATTCCCACTGTAGTCACCTTGATTTTGAGTTGGCTCTCTAACACCCCCTAGGGCATGATGTATGCAGCTGCACTTTAAGTTCGACTTATGGTAAAACTTGCAAGCATAAGGCAGGTTTTAAATCCTGGGTATTGCCTAGAGGGATTAAAAAAGGGAAAACAGATCGACAGGAAAAAGGATTGAATTGAAGAACCAAAAATGTGTTTACTTTTAATCATGATATCAGTGCGCCAAACTCAAACAGAAAATATAATCTTTATTTGATTTGATTTGTCTGTGGGTAGGAGGAGTTTTTTTGATGTGTCTGTTTCTCTGGCTGACAGTCCTCCCTCCCATATTGAGTAAGGCTCTATCTGCCTTAAAACTGCAGAGAACGGCAATTCGCTCTTTGAGTTGAGACTCAAATTCACACGTTGACTGCCATCTCCAGCCACTGCCCATAGGGATGTGACAGGGGATATTGAGGCTGGGTGTTATTAATATGTGCAGTTCAGCTACGAACTATGGAGCGATGTGCATCTCAGTTATAGAAATCCCATGAATGGGAGCTCCCAGAACAGAGAAGGCAGGATTTCATGTCACAGAGATGCTACTTCAAGGCAGAGCTGATTTCCTGGTGGGACGAACTGTTGTCACTCTTCACACAGAGAGCGCAGCATGTTTGCTGTGTTTTTTTATTCTTGCTGCACAAGGGAAATCTGTTTGTAGTGGGTCGGGTGTACCCCGGGAGGCGGAGTTCCGAAACTGTCTGGCCAGTATCGCCCTCATCAGCGGGGGCAGCAACAAAAAATGAGACAGACAGGATTCTCTGCCATTCACACACAGAAAGATTGGCAGACCTGTACCCCCCATAAGAATGGCCATGGAGGGCAGCATTCAAAGCATTCTTACACTGATATGCACACATGCGTGTGATGGTGCAGGCACACAGACACTTGTGAGTCTTTGTTTCTACGATCAGGAGATTGCTGGTTTGAGCCCCGGCTTCAATGGAACATTCTATGGGGCCTTGAGAAAACCCTTTAACCCCCAGCTCTTGAACACTTATGTTTCTTGTGCCACATGTTGGCTGACCCTTAATTGTAACCGCAATGCTATAGGGAGTAAGAGAGATTGGTGAAGAGAAGCATTCCAATGTACCTGTGCAAATGACCAATAGAGGATTTATCATAGGCACTTGTGTGATGGTACACAGACCCACTCACACTTTGGCACTGACATGCTGACTGAAAGATAGGCACGCACACCCAAACGATCACATGCCCTCAGTGGACACGCGCGGCAGACTACAGACATGGTCAAGAAGCTAGAAGCAAGTGTTCATTCACCAAATTGCCCAATTTGCATTTCACGTCTTTTACAGTTGTTTTTATCCAAAGTGACAGCAGGGTCATTCAGTTCCTGGAGCAGCTGTGTATTAAGGGCCTTGCTCACAGGCCCAATGGTGACATCACTGAAATTCAAACTGGCAACCTTCCAATCACAGGCGCAGCCTATCGTGCTGAGCGACACACCACCCCTGCGTAAAAGGGCCCCGCACAATGCAAAGACAGATTCAGCTACAGCTCGTGCCGCGTGCTTGTCATCTACAGAAAAGGAATGAATAAGCATCAAGTCGCCTCCACCCTGCGAGGCGGCCTGGAGGGGGGCGGGGCAGGGCTGGGCGGGACAGGACTGGGCGGGGCAGGTGGGGCGGGGCAGGACTGGGCGGGGCAGGATGGGGCTGCTCCATACTGCAAAATTCCCCGCTTGGGTTTCCAGTGTTCAGCAGCCATTTCCATCCCTTCCCCATGTTCCACGCTAGCTTAAAAGGGGACAGGCAGGGTGGCTTCTCCCCCACATTCCATTGGACATCACTCCCATCACTCCTGCGCTCCGAGCGGCGACGCGACACTCCGCGTATTGAACACAGCCCCATATCCAGGGCTGCTTCAACACCCGCACAGCTGTCACAGCTCAGCAGCAAAAATAAACACAGACTCTGGCCTCAAATACAAAGATGCCTTTGATCCTTTGTCTCTGCATAACTTTTCTTTCCTGCAACTGCTGACCTGCACAATTCTTCTGCAAAAATATTCCAGTAGAAATCAGTCCTGAATCTTACATTAAAACAAGTCAGCGGTGACTGCATGGAGAAGAACAGAGGCAACTGGTAGCAACGAGAAATGTTTGCAGGTTTATTACGGGAAATCTGAGGCCATATTAAAAAAAAAGCATCTCAAAGTGAGAAACCCGCAGTAGGCAGGATTAAAAGTGCTCTGTCAATCAAAGCTCCAGTTCCTCCCAATGGGAACCAATAAACTAATGCATAAGAAGGGGGATAAACCAATCAGTGATTGCCATATGAGATAATCCCGCCTGCTGTTGCTTCCAAAGCCTCACTCTTCTCTTTCAATAATAGTTTATATAACTTACTGCTGCTAATTTTGTATGAATCATGCAGAAGGTTCTGGGTGTGTAAGAGTTAGAAAAAGTGCTTCAGATATGGTTTGCACGGGCTAGGAAGTACAGCTGAGGTTCTCATAAGTGAAGTGATGCTGACCTTCTCAAACCATGGGATGTTTCTCACAGGAGTTTCATATCACAGCGCGTGACTTTTCAATTAAGGGGCTCACATTCTCTATTTCATCTTACCTGGTGTTGCACCCTTGAGCAGAAATCTATACCGTCTCACTGTCTTTTTGCCAATGTTGCCCACATGCGTGAAACTGAGTGAGCTTCTCCAGTAATAAACCGCGATATGAAATATAAATGCATCTTCAGGGGGGTTGATGTGATCTCTCTCTTAAATGCAACCTGAATCCATCTTGGTAGACCAGTGCTGGATTGATATCTCAAATATAATAGGTTCTAATCCCAGGTGAGGCCCTGCTGATGTCATCCTGAGCAAGACTTCACATGGTTCTAAGAATATCCAGTCGGACAGCGCGAGCCTGCATGGGAAACATGGTGGGAAAAGACGGATAAGTGGATATTCAGATTTATAAATACATGAAGTAACATGCGGTATTGAACAAAGCTTTCTGCTAAACAATAGAATAACAGTATTATCAATATCTATGTTGACAGTGACACTGGGCTGGCTCTACATTTTGAAGGACCCCCCAGGCAAAGCTTTAGGCCCCCTAGCAAGAAAACGATCATTTAGCTTTTTCCACAGGGTAGATAATTCAGAAACCCTAGACAGCTGCTTATTAGCCTATAGGTAGAATCGGCCCAGCAGTGATGACTAGTCAAAGGCAGCCATTTTCAGTCCACTAACACACTTAATTTGCAGCTGAGTTGAATTCATGGCATAGAAGCTGCCTCTTTCACCGTTTCATCGATCCAATCAACCCCTGTGATGATTATGCCACCTCAGTGCCTCAGGCAGAATCACTTCTGGTTTTTTTGTGGGTTTTTTTCCCTCCCCTCGCTGGCGACTTAACTTCCTCCAAACGGCACAAACCTCTGTGAGCTCCGGCGCTCTTGTATTATTCCCACTCCTGTCAGGGGAAAGAATGAAACACGGTGAGGAGACGCGCCCCCCCCCCCCCACTTCAGAGAGGTGCTTCCATCTATCATCCTCTTGCCGACTCTGTTTGCATCACCAAAGATTCCTGTTTAACATCCATCAATGACAGCCTTGTTTTCTTAACTGGCAAATCCTGCTGTCTTTTCGGTTTCCATTTCCCCCTCCCCCTTCCCATTCTCTTTGACCCCCCCCCCAGTCCCCCTCCCTCTGGAATGTGATGCATGAAGCGGTAAATATGTAACTCAGTATAGCCGGTCCACGCCACATATGAGAATGTCACATCCCAAGTCATCCCAGGTCATGCCCCCTCTCCTCGTTTCGTCTCGGAACACGCCGGTATGCGTTTATTTCACATTCTCATATTGCCCTCATTTTATTTAGATTTATTGATTCCCACCCACACCTGAAAGCTGGAATAAATCAGGAAATATCGAGTGTTTTTAATATCCGCCTAAAACGTGCACTGCGGCAGAAGGTATTAAGTCCCTGATTGGCTGCTACCAAGATTAATGTAAGCGGTTGGTAAATATGTGAGAAAGCAATGATGTTAAGGGGTCGGTTGTAAAATCAGGCAGGCGAGCTATATTTGGCGAAAAATATACCATCATCATTGGTTGGGGGGAGCTAACTTGGTGGCCCCTGGAGACTGGCGCCACTTTGGTTCAGCCCATGGTGCTAGTCAGGCTAGCATTCTGTTAGCTTGCTGGCTTCTTATCTGCACTCTTCCCAGAGCAACCTGGAGAGCTGCTGTGTGGGCTGCTGTAGTCAGTCCCCCTCCTGTAGGCTGTAACGTTTGGTTTCACGTACCAGGTCCTTAATCTCTGCTTTCACCTAGTGCTCACAGCAGCTGTTTACAAATAATCAGATTAGGTGAGGAGGCCTGGTTCATGCCCCCTTTCCTCTCCAATGCAGTCAGCTGAGAAGTCCGGACCACCCGTCCCATGCTGCTTATTGGCAGCTTTTGGACATATTCAATATCGATGGGTTCTGGAATCCCACCCCAGCCACTGCTGGTTTTACCTGTCTCTCTAATTAAGGGCTCACCCATAGGCCTCCCTCGCTGTGCTCCCTTTAAGCAGAACCGCCATCTTGCCAAAAGCTGACATTGATGTGAGTTTGTATATTCAGGGCTGGAAAGTAAGAATTTCTCTCTACTAGCCAATTGGGAGAGTTCATCCATCCATCCATCCATTTTCCAAACCGCTTATCCTACTGGGTCGCGGGGGGTCCGGAGCCTATCCTGGAAGC
>JAABNY020000039.1:8635595-8662070 GCA_015164015.2 Brevimyrus niger
CCAGGCGGAGACTCGAACCCGGGTCCCAGAGGTGTGAGGCAACAGTGCTAACCACTGCACCACCATGCCGCCCCTTATTATAGATTATGATATGATTAATTTATGTTGCATTTTTACAATGTGCAAAGAAGCATCTCTTAGATTTTGTTATTCCGACACATCAACAGACACAATGCCTTTTTGGAGGTTTTACAACTGTTCCCAATTGTGTTTGCAGTTTACGTGAACCCAAAACTGAGATTTTTACTGAAACGTGAGTTTTTTGTACTGATCTCTTCCTACTAAATACATACTGGAAATATGCTTAATATAAACCCTGTCTTGGACATGTCATCCCCTGCATGGCCAATGTGCCATCTGGCTAGTCTAGTAAGGTAACAATGTAGAGTGTCAGCAAATGGTGAGTTAATATCCTGAGTTATTGTTGCATCTGTATTACAATGACCAAGTAGAAAGCATAATGATTTCCATTACAGTACTTGGTTTATGTTGGTTTCAGCCAGGACTCTGAATAAGCTGAAACAACCCTGAGCCCTGTCCTTCCTCAGAGACAGACCTGCATTCAAGGGCAATCCAAGGCTGGAGAGTTGTGTTATTCATTTTAAACCTCATTGTGACGGCTTGTTTTAAGATGGTGAAGGACTGAAAAGGCCTTGAAGGAAACTACATGCTAGAGGCATTAAGGTTTGTTTTATTTTTAATTGATGATCAAAAATGCAGTTGCAATTCTAGACCATTCCAGCTGAATGGCCAGACTGGGGCCAGTTGTTCTGTTAGGGGGGGGGCAGATGCATTTTACGTTAATGTCCACCAAGTGTTACTTACCCTAGATTGCCAGCATTAAGAAGCGAAAAAATAAATAAATAAAAATTGTTGAAATCCGGTAAGAGAGAGAGATAGAATACCGCTTCTTTCAAAAAGACTTATGACCTAATGGTCAAAACATGACAGATCAAGAGTTCACTGGTGGTGCAGGGTTGGGGTGGAGCCAGGTGACATCATGACTAGTGGTGTTGTTAATGATTTCCATATGTTGGGAGAGGGGGTGTGAAATTTGTTGTGGGGTGGTTTTTTATTATTTTTCTATTTTATTTATTTATTTATTATTTTATTCTGAGTAGTTTGTAAACTGAAATGAACTTTCAGTAAATTGTGTGCTTATGAGTGTGATTCGTCGGAATAGCCCCGTGCTATGAGCGTGGAGCTGAGCGTGGAGCTGAGCGGGTTGGTGTGTGGATTGTGCGCGTACACTGGGTCTGCCTGTGGTGCAGTACTGTGGGAAGGTCCCCGTCGGTCCGGAGCATGTAAATGTCGCGGATAAGGACTTTGGGCATTGTGCAAAGAACTCAGAGATTCTGAGAGCGATGTTGGAGCTTTTCCTTGTGTTGCGTGAGTCTGAAAGAAGCTGTGGGAAAATGAGACAGTTGGAGCTAAGAATGAGAGGAGGAGGAGGTGGGTCTGACCTCCTCCAGTAAATGTTTAATGTAGAAAGAGATGTCCTAATTAACTTTAGCTACCTGGGTTTGGCTAACGTTACTTAGCGAGTAAGGTACCCAGGTAGCTAAAGTTAATTAGGTAAATGATAACGCGTAGCTAACGAATTTTATCGTAACACCACAAAGGTCTAGGACAGCATAATGAACATATTTGATCAATACTTACAATTGATTAATCGTGGAGTTGATCTTGTGCACAAATCACAAATCTCATATGTGATCCTAACTGACAGCAGCGAAACTGAAAAAGTCTTTTGTATTTTTCTGATACAGCCGTTTTCTGATACATGGTTACTGGTATTTACGTTCTGGTGTACACTTTGTAGTATGTACTTCATAGTGCGCACTTCGTAGTGTACACTTCGTTGTGTGCACTCGATAGGGAATACTCAGTAGGGTTACAGCTGGATTAGAGTTACCATTAGACTTAGGATTAGCGTATATACGAAAGCATAAGAATATGCTGCAGAAAAAAATACAATTGTGACCAATTTAAATTCGGCCTTAGTGTCTGCCTTTTTAAACGCAATGCTTTATTTCTAATATATTTGTCTAAACACAAAGATTTCAAAATGTGTTGATTTGTTGAGCTTACCAAACCTGCCCCTGCAAAAATAACAAAATTAACACAAACCTAAATATAAAAGCAAACAAAATGTGTACAGTGTAATACTAAGCAAAACACGGTGGTATTTACCAGAGCTTACACCATCTACCAAGGTGTTTATTCCCAGCCTCTCGTTAGTTGCTGTAGGTCTCACCCCATGTCGTCCGAGCAGCTGTAATTAAAGATATGATCGTCATTAATCAGAAGTGAGACGCGCAAGTACAAGTGGTGGCAAAAGCTCGCCCTCACCTCTCTGTGTGACCTTTCTCTGATTCACAAGAACAACAGGGGAACTTGAATCGGAAACAGCAGACACCATGCATGCAAAGACTCACAGCAAGAGTGCATCATGTGGGGAACCAGCTCCCACGGCTGGTCATTTTGTAGGTGTAGGAGAAAATGACCGAATTTAAATTCAAAGAATCCAGTGCAATATGGTCACTCAGAAGCACTGCTGGGCAATTCCTCCAAGTGCAAATCCATAATATAACACCATAGTCAAGACTTACTGTTTCCCCATACTCAGCACTTAGGACAATGTAATTTTTTATGTCTTTATTGAGCACATTGATCCCACATTCTTTGTTGTTGAAAGTATCTGATCCTCTAGCATAATAAGCTTTATTGATGGGGTAATTTGAGTCAGATATTCCAGTCAATTAGATGACAGTCAAGAGTTAGTTTTATTGTACCTTCCCAATAAAAATAAAAAAAAATCTAACTGGTTGTCGATATCTGGGTCTGCTCTTCACAACATTGTTTTGTGGTAGTTAATCATGTTCTGATCAGAAGAGATTTTTGATGAATTCAGAAAAAGAATTGCTGAGGCTCATAAATCTGAAATTGTGTGCAGATCTATAATACCATATCTGAAGATCATAGTCTCCACCAGCCATTGTTAGCAAGAAAGCAATATAATGAAGAGAATATAATGCTATTATTAATCCTTACAGAAATCACTGCAAAAGCAAGGCATACAACACAACGAAAGCAGAAGTTTTGAAAGTAATATCTGTGGGTTTGGTTAATGTCAGGATTCATGAGTTCACTGTAAAGAAAACACTAAAGAAACAACATGGTACGCAAGGGGAAGCCTTAGCTTTCTAAAAAGCACATTTCTGAACACCTCAAATTTTCAGAAGACCACCTAGATGATTATGGACAGGTGAGATGAAAATGGAAATTTTGGCATAATTGAGAATCATCATGTTTGCAGAAAATGAAACACTGCATTTTAACGAAGGATAACTCATGATACATCCTTGCAAACTATTTTAGAAATATCAGTGATCCTAAGCAACTGAGTGAAGATGGACATGTCAAAATATCTCCTGAACATTCATTGATTTGTAGAACTGGTTGAAGGTTTACTTGAAGTTGGATTTTATGAAGATTAAATGCCAACACTTATCATATCTAAAGCGCACCTCTTCTACTAAAGACCGTAAAGGTGGGATACATGAGGTAAATGATGCATTTCTGTGCCATTTTTTCATCAAATGTACGTCGTCCACAATGAAGAACAAAGGGGCTTTACTACAGATATTAGGTATGGGAAATGGAGAGTCTAAAATGGATGTTTCACTACCCAAGCACCAACAGTCCAAATAACTAGCAGACAAGGCACAATGACCAAATATATCTTCTCACAGTATCACCAATACCCCCTTCCAGCTTTATAATTTCATACTGTTTAAAACAAAACCTGAATTATGTCATTAATAGGTAGTAACTTGTTGCAGGATACAATCTGACCTTTCCCCTGTATCCTAAAAGACCCCCGGTCTCCACCTACAGCCAAATGTGTTATTATGACTTACATAAGTCTTAGTTTCAGAACAATGCAGGTATACAGATTGTAGATGGTTCACAAGCATTCTTATACTGTTGTAACTCTCTGGAATGAAGGGTCACTTTCATCTAGGAAGGATGTAATTGTGCTCCTGGCCATATGGTCTGTGGATGCCTTTCAAAGAACTCTTTTGTCAATGTCTTGGATCTGTCTGCAAATCTCATTTACATGAAAATGGCAGCTCTGGGACACCTGCATAGAACCTGTGACTTCATTCTATAAAGGTTAATGGAGGTTGATCTCCTACCATTGTGGCTGCTCATTTAACTTAAAAGGTCATAATCTTTATGTTAGCACAAGGTAAACTTAAAAGCAGGACTGAGGGAAAACAAAACTGTACTGTAGTTATATTGGGTAGGGCTGCAGGGGGCCTAAAGTCTGTTCCAGACAGCACAGGGCAGAAGGTAGATGGATGGGAAGACAGTCCATAGCAGGGCACAGAGATACTAAATCATGCATTACATGCAATTTAGAGACACCAATTAACCTAACCACATGTCTATGTACTGCAGATGGAAGTCAGAGTGTCCAGGGGAGACCCTGGGTGTATTTCCATTAAACTCCCATTAGCAACTACATGGTTGGACCCATTCAGTTGCATGGTTCCAACTATGTAAGTTGCTAGCGCTGTTAGCAACTACTGTATGCTTTTGGGAAACACACCTGCCGGGCGACTCAAGAAGAGCATGCAAGCTCCCCATACACAGAATAGGTGTGAGGCAACAGCACTGCTCACTGAGTCAACACACTTCACCACAAATATACAAATTCCAAAGCATCACTGCATCATGGCAAGTATTTGAGAGCATCTGTTGCTCTAAATAATGTATCCATTTTAGCTTGTAGCTAAGGATTAAAACTATATGAACAGATACAAAAGCAATGAATGAGGAGAAAAAGGAGTTTAATCATGTGAGCTTGTGGAGATTGGTATGGGGAGCCCAGGGCTGCCCCTGACAGGGGCCAGCAGTTGGCCTTCAGGCGTGCCAAATGCCTCCCCTCCCCCCCGAACCACCTTAGATTGGGTGGAGCAGCAGGCGAGATGGATGGCAGGTATTCTGGAGCCAAGGAACGAAGAGTTTCAGAAGACGCCAGCTCCACTTTCCATCCATCACCCCCCTCCCTCGGTGCTCTTTTCCAGAGTGAGCCTAGCCATTGGCTGAACATGAAAAGACTTCACCTTGTCAGGACAGCCTGGCTTTATTCCACCCCCCCCCCAACACCTCGCCATCCAAGTCACCCCAGGGATGGCCCCGTAAACAGCTTGACACAGAATGACCCAGAACATTGCTTCTCTTACATTTTACGGTCAGTGTTGTGTTACCCTCCCTTCCAACATGATACTGGCCGAGCATTTAGATTGTTCTTTTTAAAATGGTTTTATTAATCAAAATCATAGTTTATTGTTCCGAATGGTCAAAGAATTATAGTGTGTGTAATGTCCTGCCTGTCATGTCCGCCTAACCATCCTGTCTCTTCCTTGATGTGAGCCTGATGATCTATGCCTGTTACTTGTTACCCCTCATTAGTCTTTGTATTTAAGTGCCTGTCTGTCTCGTCAGTCCCAGTTTGATCATTGACATCTACCTTCCCCTTATCTGTACCTTCCCCTTCCCTGTACCAGTCTTTCCACTTTGACCCCTCATGGTCCATTTTGTTTTCCAGTCCTTGTTCAGTTTTGGTTTAATAAAGACCCTTTCATTCCCCTTACGAATCCTTCATCTCACAAACCATGACAGAATGACCAGACTACCGACAAAACATCATGGCTTGTACTTCAATCCTGGCTTTCAGGCTGCTCTCCATCCAATGGACTAGATACCCCAATTTCCCCCAGATCCTGATACCACCAAGGTCACCAGAGCCATGGGACCCGTCAGAGCCATCTGTGACCCAAGGACTTCTTTCTCCGTCCTGGATCTCCTCATAGAGTTGAGACAAAATCCTGTCGTGCCTGAGGCCAGAGCACTCTTCATGCAAGCAGGGAAGATACTTGCTGGGCCTCACCCCAAGGCAGAGAAGGTCTGGCACTGTATGTGGGAGATGCACTGAAAGTGTGAACCCACTCTGCCCACCGCTTCCCCACAGCATGAAGCTACTCTGCTCGCCACTTCTTCTTGAGGTGAAGCTGCTCTGGACGCTGCTTTCCTGCAATGTAAGGCCACTCTGCTTGCTGCCTCTGCGCAGGATGAAGCTGCTCTGCTGTTACATACTGCATGGTTTGGGACAAGAGTGGGGATACTCTGGGCTCTTCACGTGTGTTCTATTTTCTTTCCCTTCTAACAGGGAGATGCATCTGGACCGGATTGGAGGATTGATGACTCCGCCTGTTGTCCCGGTTGTTCCGGTTGGCCGTCTAGCCTGCGTGGTGTTTTTAAAGCAAATTCCGGCTTGCTGGACAGTGATCTCCTGGAGCATAGCAGCATTTGTTTCTACGTGATTTTGCCTGTGGTTGTATGGTCATTTGCCCTGACCCTAGACAGGGACGTGGCATCTGCCCACCACTTCCCGCAGCTCACCACAGCTCCGCGTGCTATTTCCAACCACAGGAGAACGAAGCAGAGGGAGCTCCTGCCCCACTTGACCTGGGGCATCAAGAACGCTACCCAGGGGAAGCTGCCACAGTGCCTCCAGAGCCCTGCCTAGTAGAGGCCACCGCCATGCCTCCAAAGCCACAACCAAGCCTCCAAAGTCCGGCTAGTAAGGGGCCTCCACTCATCATACAGGATTCACCCCACAGATATCAGCTCTACCCATCCTTGCCTCTGCTGCACCCCCTGAGGCTATCCTTGTCTCTGCTGTGTCCTCAGAGGCCATCCTCCCCTTTGCTGTGCCCTCATGGACCTCGTCACCTGGCCACTCCACCCGAGTCCTTGGCTCCTGGCCAGTGACACCATTCCACCTACATCTATCCCAGGTGAGACCACAATCCTGACCAAGACACTACTCTAGGCAATACCGCCACAGCCCAAGGTCCACAATGACCTGGTCCTGGGATGATCAGTGGTGTCGCCTGAGACTCATGGGAGGGACTGGCCAAGTCTTCATCCCCCAGAAAGGGAGACAGGGGCACACTATCCATGCCAGCTACTCAGACTCCCGCTCGCCCAACATTGTTCACCATGACACCCATACCCAGGGTCTCCGCACAGTATCTCCCCAGATGTGTCCTGTATGCTCTGGTCACACCTGGGTCCCTGTCCCATTACCCTGTCCTTCTTCCATTTTGCCCTGACCTGTGTCCCTTATTGCTCCTATTGTGTCCCTCCGGTGTTTCGGTCTCTGTCTCTATTGTTCCCCTACTTGTCTGCCCTGTTCTGGTGTGGTCTGTTCACTCTGTCTCTGTCTCTACTCCAAAGTTCCTGTATATCTGCCGTTTGTCTCTCAAGTCCCTGGTCTGTTGTTCCTAGTGCCTAGTCCAGTCCCATGTTTAGTCTGTTTTGTGTGTACGGCTGTGTTTTATGTTGTTCTCTTCTGCTGTCCTCTTGATCCCTGGTCCATCCCCTGCCTGATACCTGACTCGTTGGCTCGTGCATCTTTTTGTGTCTTGTCCTGTCCAGTGGCTGAGCCCCTTTGCTTTTGTGTGGTGTCTATACCATGTACTGTATCCTGTTGGTCCTCTAGTGCCCTGTCCCTTCTGATGTTCCATCTGTCTCTGGCTCTGTGTCTGCCCTGGGCCTGGTCCCCTTGGTCTCCTTTCCTGTTTGTCCCATGTGCCTGGAGGACATGCGTTGGGGCGGGGAGTACAGTAATGTCCTGCTCATCATGTCTACCTGAGCTTCCTGTCTCCTACTTGATGTGACCCTGATGACCCATGTCTGTTACTTGTTGCCCCTCGTTGGTCCTTGTATTTAAGTACCTATTTCTCTTGTCAGTCCTAGTCCAATCCTTAACGTCTACTGTACCTTTGATTTAATAGAGCCCCTTTTGTACTTATTTGACCTGCCTTTGAGCCCTTTGTCTCATATATCATGACAGTGTGTCTATAATTATTACATATAACTTCAAGAATTTCAGTACCTGTTTATGAGCCGACAGTAGCAGCAAATACGTTTCCACAGCTACTTGAATGATGCGTGAAAACACTTAGGTTGCGAATTTTAATTTAATTTACCCTAACCCTCTGGCTCCTGTCTTACATCCATTGTTTGCAGGAGCCTTGGAGTTTTTCTGCAGTTGCTAAGCATCCTTCCAACCAATCAGACTACACATGGTTTATCTTGGTTACTGTATGGACACTGTAGGGAGGTTTCTGTCGCACAGGGACTGAAACGAACGTCTTCTCTCGCCCTGACCTTATCTCACACGTGTCACAGCTGAATGTCCCTGGCCAGTGGGCTGTTCCATGCCATGACAGTGAGGGACTGCAGGCAAGAAATGTCTTGGTAACCACGAGTCCTACCAAACCTCTGGGGTTGTAAGGATGAAAATATTTTGAAGGGGCTGTCTGTGAAGATGTTTGTAAACACCTAGCACTTGGGGGGGAAATATACTCCAACAATTTAAACTACCCCTCAGACCTCAGAGGACTTTTAAGAAGATGCAATTTCAGAATGTCTTTCAGTTACTGAGATAGTCATTCGCTGCAGCCCTAAAACTCCACACGTCAATTTCCGATTTTGTTATAGAGTGCAAACCCTTTAGATCACTCAGGGCCATAATCTGCTTCATGCTCTAACATTTTATTGAGATAAACTAAGCCACAGTTTGGAGTGATTAAACGGGAAATGCTATCCTAACACTATTTTCTACTTCTGGGTACTTGTGATATATCACTGTGTTTGTCAGAACACTTCAAATAAGCAACGTTCATCTCTCTTAATTGCCCTGGAACTGTCCTGATGCGGATTGCTGTATGTCATTGCTGTGACAGGTGTGAATTAGTGGCAGGAGGATATAAGAATTACACTACTGAGACAATTATAGAAAAGTCTCCGTTTTCAGGGCCACCAGAGAACAGTTGCCATTTATTGCATTTAGCTGCCTCTCAACAGAAATGAGACTTTTTGGTGACTACAAGCCCAAGTAACAGACACCTCCATTTGACCCTGCTGACACAAGATAACGGGGGTCATCTAGGGTTAACACTGAAGTGCAATCTGAAGGACAGGGGGAGCGTCAATGTCCAGTACATCTCGCCTTGATTGCACCCCCTCGTTCTGAAGTGTCCTGATTGGCTGTAGAGGAAGTAGGTGAGGCTTTATTGGACTTAAAACACATTAGCATCCTCCTGTTCCCCTTAGGGCAGTACTCCAGGCAGGTTTTTTCACAGTTCACCTTCGGAGGCTAATTGTCATTAGCTGCCGCCGCTGCTTCTCACGGGAGCAGCCCAGCCGCACAGCTCAGCAGCATAATGCCGGCAGGGCGGCCAATCATTAGCGTAAATAAATTGTCTTTGTGACAAGAAACAAAGAAGGGCAACCTGTGTAATGAATACCAAGAGATGTTCTCAAAGAGCTTCCTTTTTCTCCCCCCATCTTTGCATCCTTGGGCTTTCACGGATGTGGTCTATAACGAGCAGAGGTCTGCGATTTATCCTGGTTGCTCTTTTAACACAATCACGTCCACGGGGGATTTGTGACAGGTTTCCATGGAGCCTGCCGGAACTGCTGATTGCCTTTACCGCAGAGAGCGTTCTGTCCGTTGTTGTGGTGTTTCTGGCAGGATCTTGTCACCTGGCCATATGAATATGGGTCTAACTGATGCTGATGCACAAGGCCTTCAAAGTGAGCCCCGCAGATTGGCGGCCTCAGCCATGACCACATCAAGGTTTATATGTCAGATCCCGGCCCCCTGCAGCTCAGCTGCAAGAGGGTGATCGGTCCATGCCAGCTAGTTGTCACCTCAGCACAACTGCCCCTTTTAGGTACTTCTCATCCG
Source organism: Brevimyrus niger (assembly GCA_015164015.2). Classification (NCBI taxonomy): domain Eukaryota; kingdom Metazoa; phylum Chordata; class Actinopteri; order Osteoglossiformes; family Mormyridae; genus Brevimyrus; species Brevimyrus niger. Next base: position 8,645,431 of record JAABNY020000039.1, read on the forward strand.
CAGGGTTTCTTGTCCATATTGACCTACCTTGCCACTGCTGACTGTTCAGACCATGTCACCATGAAGAGGAGACATGAAGAAGTAAGGCTTTCCTCATTGGCGGAGAGGAATCCCATACAGAATCTAGTGCAGAAAGCAGCAGAGCGCCATATTTGGTGCCATGTCTTCGTTATCAAAATTGTTAGCGTCAGCATTTAAGCTGCAGGATTATCTCACAACAGGCATTGTTTGTTGACGTGGAGAAAAGCTTACCACTGTGCTTAGTAAATCACACAATGCAAAGAGAAGTTACCCCACTGCAAGCTACAATTAGGGGACTGCATGCGACTCAATGGGAGAGGACGTCATGTGATTAGAAGTTCACAGGTTTAGATCCCAGCATTAACTGTGGGGTATTGCTAAGAAAAGCCCTTAACTTGTAATTGCTCCAGGGACTGATCCTTCGTTCGGTTGTACTGTGCTCTGGGTAAAAGGATAAACCAATTAAATATAAAGTAAGCTTCAGCTTCGGCCTGATTTGAACCAGCTTCTCCTGAGTGCTTTGGTTTAAAGGTGATTTTTAGTTGGACAGGTGTCTGTGAATTGTGAAGTGTGACTATTTGTGTGTGTGTGTGCATGTATGTTTGTGTGTGTAGGTCAGATATACTTTACATTGTGGGGACCATTTTTGGGTAGGGGTCAAGGTTGTCAATGTTTGGATTAGAGTTTTCCACAAAGAAAAAAATGGAGAGTTCCCGCAAAGGTATAGATACCTAGTGTGTGTGTGTTATATGCATGTGTGTGTGTGCTGTGATGAACCCGAGGAGTGCTCACCTGCCTTGTGCCCTTTTTCCTGGGATAGGATCCAGGCCCCCTGTAATCAGTTCTGGGAAAATGGAGGATTGGTAACTGAGTATGTTTGAAAGGTTTAACCAGGAAATGAAGCAGAAAGGGTGACACTTTTTGACTATCCTTCCATCCAGTTTTTCATTTTCATATTTTACTCATATGTGTGATTAAGGTGGGTACAACAGCTTGCTTGGCTGTTCCGATGTCTCTTGGTAATATGATCTGACATTTGCTGGGTCGGGATAAACAGCTTTCTTCTTAGAAGCGTATTTAGCCTGAGGGCTTGACTTTTGACTTTTTTTTTTTTTGCAGAGTGAGATAAAAGTCACCATTAAAAATTTATAAATAAGCCATTTAGCAAGCAATTGTGATGAATGAATTCCTTTTATTTAACAGTACAGTTATTTGGCATTACATTGCTTTTGTGAGTTGTTAATCGTTTTTTGCATATTATTTTATTTGTAACTTGCTTAAATTTTCCTACAGTTCTTCATGGCTCAGTGTGACACCATTGTTTAACACTGACTCTAGCCCCGCCCCTGTCATTTTCAAACAGGGCTGTGTTGAAATGGGGGTGTGTTTCCGTCTGCTTAGCCACACCCAACAAACTGTGGGACCCCGTGTATTGCCAAAGGAGGGGCCCCCAGGCCAGGAAGCGGCAGGTCTCCTGGAGCAAACCGGACACGTTAAACTTCACCTCTGCACAAATCTGAAATGACATCACTTATATTTTATAACCACATGCATTTCAGGAGCAGCACAGTGACCCAGTGGGCAGCACCCTTGCTTCACACTACCCAGGTTGGCTTGAGGAGTTTGCATGTTTTTCCTCTGCTGCGTTTTCCTCTAGCTGTTTCAGTATCCTCCTGCAGTACAAGGACGTGCAGTTAAGCTAATGGGTGTCTGTGAATTACCCACAAGTGAGTGTGTATGTGTTTGCGCCCTACAATGGATTGGCATCCTGTCCAAAGGGTTCCCCCCTCAACCCTTTCCCTCAGGGGCCCCCAGATGGTCCACATTTTTGCTCCCTCCCAGCACCCGACATACCTGTAGTAGGTATTCAGTGGTCTTCCTTGACTGGGAGCTGGGTGGGAGCAAAAATGCGGCCTTTTCCTGAGGACCCAGTGAATCACTGGTAAGTGTGTAAGCCTATATAGATGCAGTCATCTGCCTTTCCGCCATAGTGTTGTGTGACAACTATTGTAAAATCTATCATGCCCAACCCACTCAATATGTGTGTATATGTGTGTGTGTGTGTGTGTGTGTGTGCGCGTGCGTGTGTGAGTGGAGATTGCATGTTCTTCCATGCATGTGTCCATGCATTTCCTTCTGCACATTGTACAATATATTCCGCTTGGAATTCTCACCACATTGTGCCCTGCAAAGGAATCCGGTGCAGGGAGTCACCTGCCTTATGCTCTGTGCTTAATGGGATACGCTCCAGGCCAGCACCAGTAAGAATTTCATGTTCGACAGCAAATGCACCGCAGCTAATGTACACTCTAATGTACCTGGGAGAAAAAGCTGATTGCGATTTAGTTGCATAGGTGATATTTTTTTTCCAGGGTCATAAACAGTTTCAATTCTTTTAAAAGTCGGATGATCTTTTTTTTTTTTTTTTTTGCTGAGGAGATGCGGGTTAAATATTTATGGGTTTTAACAGCAAGGTTTAAAATTTTACCACCAGCTGTGTAGTCGGGTGTGTTGCGCAGTCAGACATCTGCCAGCAGCTGGCCAGATGGACTCACAGGCGGAGGGGTAGCAGCAATTTGTTATCCAGCTGTCAGCATATGGGTTCTGGACAGGCAGAAAGTGTTTCAGACATGCTGTCGGGGTCTCTCGAGTTGTGGATTAGGCCTCTTGCTACAGATAACTATTCTTTTTTTCCCCAGAAGCTTCACAAGAGGCAGTTTGGTATGAATAGCCACCAGTGGTTGTGGAAATCAGTGTTAGTGGCCTAGATGTGTGAATGTGGCTGTGTCATCAAAGAATGTGAATGCCAGAATAAAATACCAGGGATAATCCTGTTATGGCTTGTTCAACTTGGATGTTCTTTTAATATCTGAGGAAAGCTATTTGAGGGAAGAATCCTGACAGTGGTCCGCAGGGCTCTGCGATTCAGGGCTTAACCTGAGCCATATCCACACACTTTACCACGAGTCCCAGGTGGGACATCTTTGAGTAAGCACAGGGGACCTCCCCCTAGTGCCACTGGGAAATTTGGGCTCCATTCATATTTCGGCGTCCATTCAAGCATCAGCGCGGTAATGTAAGAAAATAAATGGCGAAATTTACATCAGCCCACAACGAAAAGCACACGCGTAACCTTAAGTTTAACAACTAATGACTGCACAAACACCAGAATGGTGGCCTACTGACATTATTTTGCTGATACATTTTCCTTTTACAGAAACAAGATATAACAGGAAACACAAAACTTACATTTTTGCGGAAGTTGAAAATGTGGCATGTTTGACAAAAAAAAAAATGCATGAAATTCCTACTGCAAAAGTATTTTCTCTCCAAATTGCTTTGATAAACAATGCATACTGATTAGTGGTTAAAATGCACTCTTTGCAGATGACAGAGAACCACCCAGAACATTCCAGTGACATTGTCTCATTAAATGCAAAAAATACCTTTAAAGCATATTTCACTCAGATGACAGGAATGATTTCATCATAAACCCAGATGCAGGAATTTGTTACTGACAAGTACTGTATGACATGCAGCCAGTTTTGTATTCTTGACATCTAATACCTAATTCTGAATGCAATACAGTTAAAATTGTTTGGCATGCTTTGAATTAATTCTCCAATTATATAAGGCCCCGATGAATCGTTTTTAGAAGTCTTTGGCAAATTAAAAAATGCATCATTTGCATTAATGTGGTTTAAATTCTTTGTATAAGCCATGCTCTGTTTAGTGGTACTTGTTCTACATGATTGTTAACCGGTAGAAAGAAAAAAGTAATTAGATTGCCAGTCACAACCACCATGACCATAGATTTTTATATTTTTCTGAAGCACTGAAGACTCTTTCAGTTTCAAGGGCAGAAAAACAAGTGGCTTGTGAGTGCGTGTTAAAGTGTAAGCGTCAGGTTAAATAAAGCCATTTAATATGTTGTTTTTCCAGACACGGTTGAAGATTTATGACAGCAATTTTGCTGTTACGTGGTATTTCTGCCCCCCCCCGGGCCGTCCTCTTCGGGGGTCATTCAGCTGGCTGAAGCCACATCGCAGTCACATGACTCAATGGTGGGAGAGCTGGAGATGACACATCGGTTTTGGTGAGAGGGGTGTATCACATAATATTTCAGTTCACTTTTCATTCTAGGTGTATCCTTTTTGTGTAACCTCCTCCATTTACAGTGAAGAGCCAAGATAAGAACACCAACAGAAGCAGCTCGGGTTGATCAGGTGGCATAACATTCAATAAGTGGTCCGGAAGCTGCAGGTCCCAAGAGGTGCTATTGTTCACCTGAAGCATGTGAGCAGAATTTCTCTGGTCAGTAAAGCATCTGTAGGGAGAATCTGGATGAAACCTGTCATCACTTATTTGTTTAGCAATTCTTTGGATATAACATTTACGGTATTTTTTTATTGTTTGTTATTCCCATTGCCTCTTTATTGACTTCATAACACCTGTAACGTGACTGCCGGCATAAATGATTTTGTTGGCAGACTTCTGGCTGAGATTAACGGCTGGCCGGGCGGTAGCAGATCTAAAGCCCGCATGCGTATCGCACTATCGCTGCGTGGAAATCGCTGTGTTCCCCTGGTGCTGCATCTTCGATGAGCGGCACGGAAACCGAGCGCAGAAACTCGGCGAACATCAGACTTCAGCTCGCATTATTCGGCGCCGTGTATGAAGATGCTTCCTCTGATGTTATTTCTAAGCACACAAAACAGAAAAGGACAGACATAAAAAGAGGTGCAGAAGCAGACACAGCTGTAAAACTATGAATAGCAGACAGTAGATATTGCCCTGTTAGCCTGATGTTTACAATTTACAGTGATTATTACTTTTTCCCTAATCAGGATGACATAACTCCAACCTCATAATTAATCCATCTTAAAAAAAATAAACATAAATGTATACTGGGCTTCCCATCATACCGAATACAATGTAATTCTGAAACGACATATCAGCCATTCATGCTGATTCCTAAGGCCCCATCTAGTATCTACAGCCACAGGGGACTCTGACAGTAGTTATGAGGCCAGCAGGAGCGGTTTTCAGGCACATTCCGGGGCAAAATCTTTAAACCAGGAGGGACAGTAATCAGTCCATTTAGCCAGACGCGTATTCTAACGATGTCTCGGTGGGATAACGAGAAAACTAATATCTGTTTATTCAAATGAAATAAGTGGGTGAAATTGAGAGCGTGTCGCTGCGGCTGGGATCTGAGCGGCAGGTGAAACGTGCAGCTTGTCTAGATTTCACGCCGCGGTTACCGATGCGAGGCGACTCACAACACGATTCCCGGCTTTTGGAGATAAATCCTACGGCTTTACCCTAGCAGATGTAGTTGTAAGACACCGACAGCAGGAGCCGCAACACGGCAGCTCGTGAGAGGGGGCTCAGATAGGCTGTTTACTGCGGGAGAGAAAGCGGGCGTTTTCGTGTAGCTGCGCCGAAGCGCAGGAAGCCGGCACCGTATCCACGATCGCGCAGGCAGGGGCACGCGACCGCCAAGCAGACGGATAATTCGCCGACCGATTTGCTTGCGCCGCACGTACGTTTCTCTGCACTGCTACGTGTGGCTTCCAGGCAACGCTGCGACGCTGCTCTGATCCCGCCGACACATGTCAGTGGTCGCAGTTAGTACTGTGACCCACACCTTCTCCCTCTCAGAAATGTAATGTTTTAGGTTAATAAACCCAACAGGTTGGCAGAAACAATGAGCAAGATGGGCTGGTGAATTGGCCGGCGATTGGACCTGCATGTTTCTGGTTTTATAAATCCATCCATATTACGACCTCTTACCCCGCTCAGTGGGCTGGAGCCATTTCCATATAAAATAAGACATAAGGCTGGGGTATTCCCTGTCTGATGATGCCAGCATATCACAGGGCACAACTAAGGGACACCTGTTAACCTAATTGCATGCTTTGGATTGCCCAGGGAATCCCATGTAACACAGGGAGGGCACACAGACACCAAACAAGGTGGTCCTCGACCCCCCCCAGCCCTGGGGGCGCAAGGCATCAGCGTTGGCCACCAAGTCACACAAACCGCTTCTACTTTCACCTCCACTTAGATACTCCGACAGTCGCTCATTTTAAATGCTGCTTAATCCACATGCATGTTTGCTCGAAGTCCTGCATCTGGATGGGAGATTAGATAATAAACTCTGGCTGTGGAAGCTTTGAGTCTGATCCCTCAAATCAGTCCCAGAAAAAACAAGCTTAATCTCCACCCTGTCGAAGATGAGACATTACTTTGGTAACAGTTACTGGAAATCATGAATATCTACTAAGTAAAGGCACTGTGGGGGTGGGGGGGTGGTGGTTATAATGATCGAATGGAAAAATATCAGAATATTCTGCTCTGTTAACATACTGACATGGTGACAGTATTTATTTCTGATTTGGGCTAATTACATTTAGCACCTTAACATTTACATTATAGGTGTGTCTGTTTTGAACCACTCTTCATTGGTAAACAGACATCTGATTGGCTAATCCTACCTCACAGCCTAAAGGGCCTGGGGGCTGCACTAGAGAGCAAAGACACTGTGTGTCAGCTGGAGCCACACTGGCGCCCTGGGGCCAGTATATAGATCTACGCCAGCTAAAGGGACATTGTGGGCCTGGTTCCCCTGGTTACAGTAGCCTTCCCTGCATCTCTGCTGTTAGGATGCATGTTGTTAGCATCCATACATTAATGCCTAATGCACAGCCTGTTACACTTACATCTTATATGCATGTCTACGTTTAGTGTGCATATAGTGAGGCTATACGCTCCAATGCACATATGTTAGCCTACTTATGCATACAGTTTTGATGCGTACAATTAACATACAAATAGAGAGCTCATATATTCTTAGCGTTTAACTGCATCTTCAAACAGGGGGATTGACTCGTTCGCCAAATCAGTAGCTTTATCAAGGGTGTGTTTTCAATATATGCCATTTTGTCCAAATATCATGCCGTATTACCGCCTTTTCACTCACCGCTTACACCTTTGGCCTGAACAGTTCCTGCTTATTTTTATTACTTTATTTTAATTTGGTGGCCTATATCAATCTGTGAAATAATCTTAGCTGCTAAAGAAAAAAATCGTGCTACATTACCCACCTCTGAAACACCACAAATCGGGTTATTGAACACGTAAAACAGATGCATTTGAAATATTGGGTATTAGGGGAATTCAATAGTATAATATGCTTCTCATTTATTACAAGAATAATCTATAAAGCCGAAAGCTTGTGCTTTCGCACTTTGTCTTGTGTTTCTGCCGCTTCAATTAAAGCACGTACATGGTCATTTCATGCGGCCTCCAGTGTCACGTAGATACCATTCTGCTTTTCAGAGCACAAACTGGAAATTGGGCACCACATCTTTTCAGGCAAATTTCACAATGTCGAAAGAGTTGTTTTGAAGAAAGAAACTGGGTGACAGACAGGAGGCGACGAGCACACACGCAGCTGCGGCTGACAATAAGAAGGGGAAAATGCGGATGCTTCTCGGTGCACATTCATTTCACTCGCTGTCTGGGACAAAATGAAAACAGGAAGGTTTCAGCTTCAAGATGTCTGTTCACGCTACATGTATAACAATTTTCCTTTAGGATCCAGTATAATTTTCTCCCGCAGAATTATCTCTTAACATGGTTTTATCTTTTAATATTACCATTTTCTATCTAGATTCCATTTTACGTTTTATATATTTACATTTCTTATTTTTAAGATATCCTTTCACATGAGGTAGCCCCGCACTGGGGTTCTGCCCCCTCTGTGTGTGTGTGCGGCTTGCATGTCTTCGCCATATGAGTTTCCTTCTCCCGCAGTTGTTGTGCGCTCAAGGGTGACACCAGATATTTACGTTTGCTGGTGCTATGGGGTCGCTTGACTTTTCAGCTTGTGGGAGTTTTACTTATACAAATCTGTTCTGGGGGAAAAAAAAATAAATTATTGGTTCAGAGAGTTGACAAATCAGATTGTAGGAGAGGTGGGTCCGAGCAACTTGAGGATGTGTGACCAGCCAATCAGATGTCTGGTTCCCACTTCCTCTAGTTGCTTGGATCCGCCTCCTCTACAATCTGATTGGTTATCTCTCTGAACCAATATTTTATCTTTCTGCCCTCGGAACATATTTATGTAATTAAAACTCCCATGATGGCACTCTGAAATTTAGGGTTTCCCCTTAATGTGCCAGTTGCCACAGCTTAATTTGTACTGCAACATCCCCTGACACACAAACACACATTTTAATAATGTATTTATTTTTCAAAGTAAAATATAGTGTTCACACATGAAAAACAAATTAAACAATCCACAGAAATTTCTTAGGGATGCTAAAAAGCTACTATAGCTACTATAAAGGGCAGCTGCAACACCCCCAAATCCCTCCCTGGTGTCACCTTTGGGTGTGGTTTATATTGATTGGTCACTAAATTGCCCTCTAAAATGAAGGTTTACGTACCATTTGCACAAGTATTCTTAGTTTTCAAATATCCCATCTTGATCTCCTGTGAGACACACACATCTATGCAGGAAGGTATACCATTAAAGAGGAAGGTTAGGGTGTTTCCCTGAGTGACAGGGACCCTAAAATATGTAGAACATAACTGGATTGTTCTGAGTTTGAGACCCAATACAATTTACTTTCATGGGGCCCAAGACCTCTATACAGATGAGAACAAAGCTTAGGATCAGTGCACAGGGTCGACCATTTATCCAGAACCCCTGGGGCATATTTTGGGGGGTTAATTAAAGACAAAAGGAATCAAACTGGTGACCTTCTGATCACAGGCATTGAACCACGCATCACTCCCCTGAGGGAATAAGTCTGTGCCCCTGATGGACAGTTGAGTTAACAACTCCCTGAAAACACAAGAAAAAGTATTTAATATGAAAACAATATGTACAAATTGTCAATAAAAATGTGCAAACTGCAATGATAATAGTATGTGGGTATGGGTTGAAGGAGTGCTGCCTTGTTGCTTTGCTCGCTAACGAAGGAATCTTCAGAGAGACACTCTGTGACCTGTCCTAAGATCCCCCACCAGTAAGGGGAAGAGAGACCCAAACAGAGCAGCGGTCCAGACACTCCACCAACGGGACATAATGGGAGTTCTGCTGAAGCCAAAGTGGCTGCCAGAGAATTTCTGGATCATCTGTGCACCTTCTTCTATGTCTGTAGTACAGCCCAACAATATGGTTAAGTGTAGGGTTAGGTTTAGGCTTTAGTGGCTAGCTGTCACAAGTCCTATACCAAGAAATGCCCAACATTGACCACCATATGTGAGAATGGTCAGAATGGTGTCTTACTAGCCAATGGAGGTCAAACAAAATAACCAAGGAAGATTGCGGAGAAGGCCTGATGAAAACTGAAAGTCTTTTGTCGTAAGTGTGTACAAGAGAGGGAGTGCCCGTCTCTTTTTTGGAGATACTTTTTTGGACTTTGTCTGAATGTGCTCTCTAGTAACTGCAGTATCGATTAATATTGAAGCAGAACCTCTCACTGATGTAAGACTCGTTTTTTCAGCTTGCGCTCCCTGTGAAGACAATGAGAGTTATAGATTTCATGCGGGGAAGCTAGCAGAGTGGCAACAATCTTCCCTGTATTCCTGGTGATTTGCGGCAGAGCAGTATTATCTGACAACAGCACTTTCCAAAGCAGGTGGTGCTGTTATAGGTTAAAACGCTCTCAATAGAGCAACGATAAGGACGCTAATAGCGGGAAGTATGGTCTCCGCTGTGTTTTTTGGTCAGTGCTCTGGTGTTGTTGGCCCATGAGAGATCTTCCGTGATATGAGTCCCTAGGAGTCTGAAGCTGTGACATCATTGGCATGGATGGGAGTGGGCTTGGTGCAGCTTCCCCTGAAGTCGATAACGAGCTCTTTGGTCTTGTATGTGTTTAGTGCCGCATCATTCTCTGATCACCATGTCGACAGCCTATGGACCCCATCTCAGTGATAAGCTCCACCACTGTTGTGTTGTCTGCGAACTTCATAATGGTGTTTGCGACATGGGCTGGATATCAGGGTTGGGTGTAGAGGGCATAGAGGAGGGAGCTCAGCACACAGCCAGGGTTACACTGGTGCCATTTGTGAGGGTGGATGAAAGGTGGGGATCCAGTGTCACTGTCTGGGGGCGGTTGGTTCAAGTCATAGATCCATGCACAGATGGTCTGGATAAGATCCAACTCACAGAGCTTGGTGTAGATCCGGTAGGCTATGGTGGTGTTATAATCATGAAAAGCATCCGCACGTGTCCCTGAGTATTCAAGGTGGTTGAGAGCAATGTGTTGTATGGTTGTGATAGCATCTTCTGTGGTTTTTCTGTACCTGCTTGTGCTATTCAGGGTCACAGGGGGTCCGGAGCCTACCCTAAAAGTTATGGGCACAAGGCAGGGAACAACCTAGGACCAACCATCTTACGCATACACATAGCAATTGATTGTTTATTGTGGGTTCCATGAAATAAAGGACAGCAATTTAAAAACATATTATCTATTTGTATATCTATTTGATCTCAAAACTGCTTATGGTAATGAGATTTTAGGCTACATATTTGGGGAAAATTGTTCAAAAAAAATAATTGAATCAAAACAACAAACCACATAATTTTAGTTTAAAAAGTTAAAGTGATGTCAATTGCTTTGCACGATAAACAAATAATATTCTAGTACAACTTTTTTTTTAATGCTCAAGTTTGTGAGAATGACTCAATATGCACACAAACAATCAGACTGTGAGCAATTTGGTGGCATCAATTAGCCTAAGTGCATATCTTTGGACTGTAGGGGGCAACCAAGGTACTTGGAGGACACCCACAGAAACCACAGGGAGAGCATGTAAACTGCACACATACACACTCGTTTGTATTCATGCCTTTGTGGGGAATCTCCATTTATTTCTATGGGAAAAACTCGTATCCCAAAGATTACAACCTTAACCCATAACCAGTCCTAACCAAATGAAATACAAGACTTTTAGCATTTTTGATTTTTTGATCGCAGTCACTGACTTTTATAAAAATGTACTTTTCCCAAGTGGGGACCAAAAAAATGGTCCCCACAATGTAATGAATACAAGGGCCGCACATGGACACTGACACACACACAAAGAGTAGCGGAAGGGATCAAACCACAGCCCTAAAGATGACATGCAACAATGCCGCACTTGCTTACAGCATATTCATTTAGTGTTGAATTTGCAGGACACTAGGCTATGAACTGTTCATAAAGCTATTACATGGCTGTCATCTCGGTATAGTTTTCTCACCTGAAGGACCTGTTATACCTTTTAGTTTTTAATCAGGGAATAGATAAGAAATTCTTCCATTTTTATTTACTTTAATATGTCTATTGCAATGCCAGTTTTCTGAAGTAATTTTTGAGTCACGACAGGCTCTTTGGACGGGCTGCTAATCTTCATCTACAGATTCTACATTTACCTGATTTGATGAATTGTGTGTCTTTAAGAGCACTTGGCTGGACAGAATTCAGGATGGGACCTTCCACTGAACTTTCATACAGAACTCTGGGGACTATTTCCATCTCAGTAAACACTGAAATCTTTATGAAGGAGAGTGGTTTTTCTGCCTCCCTAATTTGTATTCAGTTATATATTTCAAACTCATTTACAGATTGTGCTGATGCATCCATCAAAATATAGTATTTGAGCACCACACAGAATGTTTCTCCTGCCCTTTCCAGGTATCATTTGTCAAGGTATACCGTGAAAGACAAAATAAAATATATATCATTAAAATAGATCTATGTAAAGAGCAGGAAATATACAATTAATTTATTGGTGATATATTTGTGGATTAATGAGATTCTAGCTTATTTATGGATCATTCCCCTTAATGTATTACTTTGAAAATATTTTTTCATTTGTTCCCATTGTCTCTTTATCATAATATTTATTTTTATATGTAGAAAAATACATCCATCCCATCCATTTTCCAAACCGCTTATCCTACTGGGTCATGGGGAGTCAGGAGCCCATCCCAGAAGCTATGGGCATGAAGTGAGGAACATCCCTGGATGGGGAGCCAGCCCATCACAGTAGAAAAATACATTTGTTTGTGAAAGTTTAACTGTGGCAAATAGCAGTAAATCTTTCATATAGCATGTTACATCTTTTTAAAAATAACTGTCACATGTAATTGTAGTTATCTTTGTATTTTAATTAGTTGGTTGTTGCAGTGCACGTTTACAACATTCCTCGGTTAAGCTCCCGAGGACCTCGGGGGATATTACAAAATGTTCATGGAAAACTGGGCAGCCTGGAACAGAAGCTTTTCATCCGTTTGTCCAACTGCTAAACCAGAACAAATATTCCTGCTCGAATTTTAATGTTTTCCACTCTCTGTGCCCGAAGAAAATGACTCACTCAAATCAATAGAAACATCTATCCGTTCATTTTCAGTTCCTTTTATCCAGCTGCGAGTCACTGACAGCTAAAATATAGCTGTTCATGAAACATAAATATAAAATATAACAACAGGAGTACATTCACCCCTGTGATGTGGAGACGGAGTGGGACAGAAGCTCACTTTTAGCAGGAAGCTATTTGTGAAATTGAGAATCTGCATAATGTGGTGGCTTTAAAGTAAATGTGCTGCATTGTGTACTTGAATGTTTTAATGTAAGATACTGAAAGCCAGCAGTTTACCTGATTATGATGAGTAAAGTTGGTGAGCATCAGCGTAGCTCAGTGGGCAACATAGGCGCCTCCTACCTCAAGGCCTTGACCTCCCCACATTGTGTGGGCTACACTGGTTTCCTCCCAGTCTAAAGACATGCAGTTAGGTAAATCTGTCTCTAAATTGCCTGTTTTGTGTCCTTTTGCCAGGGGTGAGGCAGGGCAGTGGATACCCTGGAGATTCAAGGGGGCCAACACCTTGTAGGAGCACTTAAATACATACAATTATATGTAAAATCATGTAGCATTTTGTCAGGGGGCCCAGAATTTCTGGCTACGCCCCTACCTTCAGCATATGTATGTTGCCTTGTTCTGCTTTGGATTGGCTCCTGTCTTACCTGTTAACCTCTCTCAGATAAGCAGTTTGAATATGGATGGGTGGCTGGATGGACGGAAAAGTAAGGTTGTGCTAATTTTTCTTCTTAAGAAATAGCATTGGTTTGGATGCTGAAGTGAAGCAGCTCTGATTGTTGAGGAATAATGTAAGGTTAGTGCTCAGTGCCAGGCGACTCACGTTGGGTTGTTTCAGCTTAGTCAAGAAGCAGATGTTTCGGGAACGTTCAAGGGTGTGTCTAAAAGAGATACCTCGTGCTGGAGAACCACCTGCGCCCTTGGTTTTTGTTAGTTAACAGCAGATTGTCACCCTCTGCAGGGCATGGTGGTGCTCACTGGGAAGAGAGTCGCAGTGGCAGTGAGGATGGTGGAATGGGTTCATCAGCAGTGTTTTCTATTTCACAGGCTGCTGATCCATGGATGAAGATGTCCTAAAGGTAATCCTCATTCATTTTCACAGGTCACATTGTGATGAGGGCCCTAGACACCTTATTAGCGCCACCTTGAGACATGGAAGACCAAATGCAGGCCAGCTGTGACAGAGCCTTGTGATAAACTTTGCTGTCATGTGGAGGTTCATAATCCTGGGTAGATCCATGAGGAATGTCTGCTGAAACCTCCAGGCTGTCATCCTCTGAAGATCGTATGGCTGAGTGCACGTTATGATAGAAACCCACTGGGACAGGGGGGTCATGGAAGGGGGGGGTTGTGTCTGAAAGCACAGATGGGAGGGTGAAAAAGCTTTACAGCAGAACGTCGCAAACAGGCAAGTGTCTGACAAATTGTAACCCCGCCCATGGGTCTATGGGAGTGCAGGTTAATTGCATTCTCTGACGATTCATTGGGAATGGCTGCATCAGAGGCAGTATGTGAGTTTGGTCAGACTGCATGTTAAGCTGATCAGCCAACCCATCACTGTGCTTAGATAATATACACTAGTCATGTGGTTTATGCATGTTCCTGTGTGGTTCCTGTAAATTCCACAGCTGGCAGTTCACTCCAAACATTATTAATATTTCTATAAAATGCGCCAGATGTGATGTGCACTAATGCATCTTTATGTGACTGCTGCAACCGCAAAGTTATTAATGTGGATTGAGAAGCAACAATGCCTCTCCTTGTTAAAACAGGGAAGATGGCGTGGTGAGGTTGGGATCCTGCCGTTTGCCAGGAGCTGGAGGAGGCAGCTGTCTGGGGGCAGCTGTAAGGGTTCCTTCTATGTGTTCAAGGGCTTTTAGATGGTCAGTAAATGTACAAAGGTATATTGGGACTGTTTGTTACTGAAAATGCTGACCTTCCAACTCTGTTTAATTCCTGGACACATTTGCTGTTTAGAGTGACGTTTTTTCTTTTTCTCGTAAGCATAAATCATCAAGCGTAGTATGTTTGTAAAGCAACATGTTTTTTTTGTACATAAAGATGCAATTTAGACCACTATAATCGGAAAAAGCGTCTGCTAAATAAATAAATTGAATTTATTTGTGCTATGGTTACATTCAAATATGAATAATGTGAAAACCAAGGTATCTGTTTCTTGTAGAGGGGTTTCATTTTGAATTCTGTCAGGGACATAAAAGCACTTAGGTTTGTGAAGGCAGATCTGCCCGAGTCGTTACTGATAAGGCTTTTTGGAGAGGCGAGTGAGGGCAGAGAGACCCACCAAGTGTGATAAATGGGGAGCAGCTCAGAAGCGCGTTTACTGCCAGGGCAGCATGGGAGTCGTAGGTGGGCACTCTGAATCGATAACGACCAACCACATCACGGCATGGCGAGTGACCTTTAGGGAAACAGGGAGGGGGTGTGGCTTCTGGCTGTGTGCACATGGAGCTTGTGTGTGTTTGCCTGTTTTTAGTATATTTGCATGGGTTTGTGGGGTTTTTGGGGTCTAGGTGTGTGTGGTCCAGGTATACCTTACTTTGTGGTGACAAAATTTCCCCACAAAGTGATGAATACCCTTTTTTTTTTACCAGGGATCACTTTCCTTTTGCCTATGTGGGAAAACTATTTAATAAAAATCTCTGACTGCAATGAAAAAAACTAAAAATGTAAAACTCTAGTATTTTGCTTGGCTACTTATGGTTACGGTTAGGACTGGGTAGGGGTTAAGGTTGTCATAGTTAGCATTAGCATTTTCCCCATACAAATGAATGAGCAGTACTCAGATATAATTAGGCGACTGTGTGTGTGTGTGCGTGTGTGTGTGTGTGTGTGTGTGTGTGTGTGTGTGTGTGTGTGTTCCGACAAGCAGGTCCACATGTTATTCTCAGGATAACAAGCTCTGGAGAAACACTTATTGGTCTTTAATCAGTGATACAGCCAGGGCACCACAGTACTCAAGAGCCCCCCCCCCCCCTTATGTTTTTGGCTGTAGGAAAGCTGAGTAATGAGCTGTCCACGCCGTGGGACCCAGCGAGACAGGTGCTAACTCTTCGATAGGGAAACCGACTCTACGATAAGTGGCATGATTGCACCCTAAGCAGTTCCCACAGCCTTGTGCTCTACAGTAATTATCCAGGCACTTTTTCCCCACCAGATGGGACAGTCACTGCTTGCACACAGTGTCTATTTGTTCAAATTCTGTACATTTACAAATAGTTGCTTGTCTGGTGCTTTTGTAAAACGTGACTCTGCCCATTTGCAGAACTGGGGTGATTCAGGTTAAGCACCATGATGAGGGGTACTACAAAAAAGTGCACTTCTGGGACTTAAATGGGCGGCCATCAGACTGTGAGCGTACATCTGCTGCCCCATGTGACTCTAAGTTCCATTTTTAAAAGTACAGATTAATTTCACCACTGCAATGCAGCCCATTGATACTGGCAGCTAAAGGAAAACAATCACAGGCAGGTGGAAATTAGATAACTGGTTTACCAGTCCCTCGTCTATGCCCCACGGTGCCCTCTCAGTTGCAAAGGACCAGTCTTTCCACTCTCAAACATCTGTATGTAATTGAGATGCAGTCACGTTACCGAGATTTTTGACCAACTACCGAATGTGAAAGTGTTACGTAGATATCAACAGTTTTAGAAATATGCCATATTAGGCATCACTGAATGGTGACAGGCTGTACGGTTAGTGCAGGAATGCCAGCTAAATGAAAAGGGAATTCACCCTGGGAGATACTGAACCAAACATAGAGGCCCCGATCCCAAACCGGCCCCTTCAAACTCCACCTCACCACACTGCCTTGGTTTGTGCTTGCCCAAGATCCATCGCCATGTTCAAGTGTGTCTCAAAGCAGCAAGGGCTAAGGGGGAGTGGTCCATTATGCCACCACGAAGCGAGTCACCAGCAACACAAGCTTACATAATTCCACTACCAGTTTCATATCCCACAATGCTTTGCACACAGAAAACAGAACAGGGCAAAACAAATTATTGAATCAAACTTTTTTTGATTTCCTTAACTCATACCATCCATATATTATTAAAGAAACAACAATATCGATGTGTCCGAAATCACGCACTTGCATCAGTGCACTGAGATGTAGTGCGTAGTGCACACTGCGCACTTCCTTCTGTAGTGCACACTAGCGTGGGTAAGTGCTGTCCTAAATGGAACACTAACGTTTTGCACTTACTGGAAGTCACGGACTA
>JAABNY020000039.1:8662170-8678525 GCA_015164015.2 Brevimyrus niger
CTCCAGCACACCAAAATATCTGCCGTGTTTTGTTTACAATGAATTTCCTTGTGGTTTTATTTGCTTCCGTTTACCCCCTACTGCACCCCACCTGGAAACTGCGTCGCATTCAACGTCGACGCAGGATCCTCCTCTTGTTGGCTGGACATGAGATGGTACGTAACCTACATGTGTTTGTCCGTCATTATTCAACTCTGAAAACTTGCCAAAAGTCCCTCCCCTTCCGCTACATAGTCAAAATGGCGTCCGTTTAGTGTAAATGTGCATCGTTCTGCACTGCGGTTTCTGGCTGTTTTCAGTGCACCATCCGGGTACTTTCAGTACACTGAATTTTAGCTTGGTTGTCGGTGTGAACGCACTATTCCCTAAAATCGCGCACTAAACGTGAGCAAGTGCGCAATTTCAGACACACCATAGGGCTTCTTCTGGTAGCCATGTCTGCACGTCACAACATAGCTAACTTCATTTCCTATACAGAAGACAAAGTGAGGGTGAATGTGTCTCAAATCTTTCCTGCATAAGTTCCCTTCAGTTTCAGGTGAGTTGTTGTGAGATTGACTCGCGCGAGTGTAATTCATAATGATGGGGGAGTGTTAAGGGTGTAGTCTGAAATTGAGCCAGAGGGCCCCTTACCAGTAGGACTGGTTGCCTAAATTCGAAACTGGTGCATTATTGATTTACCTGGTTGGGATTTTGCTGGTGATCTCAAGCATTAGGCTTATCTGCTAGGCCCTGCACACGTGGGACAGAAACCCCAAAGCATATTCCTGCAGGACACTGAATTTCTGAACATGACGGTGTTCACTGGGAAGTGGGTGACGGTACCAGTGAGGATGGAGACTGTGCAGCAGAACAGATCCATCAACAAAGCTTTTCATTTCACAAACTGTCAATCCCCAGGTTAGCCTCAGTAGAAACCTCATGCGGAGGGCCTTATGAGCGCCACCTTTGGACACGAAGGACCAAGTGCAGATGGAGGTTTCACATGAGCTTCCAAAAAACAATGTGGGGGAATTGTGCTTTATACCCTGACCAGCTAGAGAGTCCCTCTCCGAGGGGGGCGTATGGGAGACCCTGTAACAGGAAGTGTCCATTTTCACCGTGAAGCCACATTCACTTTCACGCACACATCATGTGATCACTTTAAAGAGCTGTTCTTCCCAAACCCCCACTGAGAATTTTTGTTTTTTTTCTTAAAGCAAGTCAGCCCCAGAGACGAGGCGATCTGGGAGAATCGTAATTGTATCCCCAGTACAACAGCAGCTGTCAGGGACGGGCCATAATGAGGAACCTGAGTGACAGGCCCCTTTTGGGGTGACGTTGAGCCGGCTGCGGAGCTCTCCTTCCGGAGTCCTCTGTCAGTGTCGTGGCCGGTTCATTGCCGCACTTAAGGATGGCCACAGGAGCTGGGAGCCAGTGGTCTGTAAATTATCATATTGATTAAGTGGCGGAGCGCGGAGAGGCCAAGGCAGAACCGCATGCAGCCCGTCAAAAAAATAAAGAAATAAAACAGCCCGAAACTCTGCAAGGTTACATTAGAAATTCAAATGTGCAGAACGATCTTGGAAGTCACAGCGAAGGATTGATGCTTAATGTGGCGCGGTTGCTTATTAAATTAACATAAATTTGCTAAGCTATAACTCATTATGGAGGATTAGCCTTGCATTCAATGCCTTCCAGTTTATTATGCCTCTTTGACTGTGTTTCCACACTTATCTGTCAGTGGTGGAGCCATTCGTTAAGTATATTAAAACATTTAGGACTATTTGTCCAGTTGTGAGTTACAAAACAGTTTAGCATTGCCAAATTTTTTATTCTATAGCAGATTCATATCTCCTGGACTAAATTCTGTGCATTATTTGAAGGTCGCAATCATTTTGTTAAAACTTGCCAGCAGTGTAATTTACAGACATTGCTCTCTAATTTTAGAATATAGGCAGATGTGCCAATAAAACATTCATTAGCGGCACAGATTTGGAGTATGAAATGCTTTTTTAAACACTGAAATCACCTTACACATTAGATACAAATATTACATTTGATCTGCTTGGCTTTTCACTCAGACAGGTAAGGCTGGAGGGCGAGGTGGAGATGGTCAGGGGCAGGGGTGGGGTACGAGTGGGGGCTCAGCAAAATTTGCAGAGGGTGTTGTTGGTAAGTTGTTGGGATTTTTTTCTGTTATTAATGGGGGCACTCAGAAAAAATTGCTGGCCGAGGGGGGACCACTTGGTAAATTTTGCAGTGGGTGCCCTGCCGTGATGGGGGCCCGGGGGCCCGGGGCCAGCTGCTCCTCGATCAGCCTCCTCCGCTACTGCACGAACTTCACTTGCAGCCACCTGACTGCTTGACTGAAGACGCCTGTGTGTCTGGCACATTAACCTGGACAGAGACCTCTTTGACTTATCAGAGGCCCCCCTACTACTTTGGTATTGTTAAACGTAGCAGCCGTGTATTACAGTGCCTCTGCCCCCACCTGCCCCTGCAGATCATGGTGTCCGACCATGAGCCCAGCCAGACTGAGCGCTGGATGATACCCGCCATCTCCCCAGCCTCTCTCTGCCCCTTCCCCGTAGGCAAAGCAGCCTACTTTTCACAAGGAACACAGCATCAGTTACACATATTTGTCCTGGAACCCTCTTAAAAAGGAATTTATTAGATGAAAACTTTGAAAGTCGGGGGTCTTAAAAAGTTATGCCATATAATTTTCCATAAAGCAGAATTTAACTTGTGGTCCATGAATTTACAAGATCCCTCTTTTTAACTTCATCAGTTAGGACCATGAGGAAGAGGAGTGCCACAGAGTGAAGGCCTGAATGCTGCTGTTCCAGCACGCCAAACTGCCCAAGCGGGTCGCCAAACCGGGCCAGCCGGCCTACTTCCTGTGAACAGATTGCCAGGTGTGCGTCACCCCCCAGGGGCACTACTGGAAGAAGGTGGAAGACCCACATGTAGCCAGGCTCCCACAGGAGGGTGCTGGTAGGCAGTGATGTCATGGGCGTCCAGGTGAGTGCCGGAATTCACTGCACTAGTCAGTTCTGCTGATTGGAGTCATGGCTCTCCAGGTCAGTGCCTGAATGCACAGTTCTAGTCAGTCCTGCTGATGGGAGTCATGGCCGTCCAGGTCAGTGCCTGAATGCACAGCACATGTTAGTCCCACTGATTGGTTGCACTTAGATTTGTTGCCCTGCCAACATGCCACAGCTATATCAGCATAAGTCACTGATGTAGCAATGCAGTTAGACACTAATAATTATCCCAGCTACAAGTTTTCTCACAGCTCTGCTCGTGGAGGCATGCGGGGAATGAAAATGGACAGGACATAATCTTCAGCATGAGTAAGCTAGAGAAAAAGCCGTGGGGCGTGCGTCACGGACCAGATTGGGTATTTATCCAGAGATCACATGGCGACTCACCGCTCAGGAAAGACGGGAAGCGAAGCTCCGGGGTTCCTCTATCCTGCGGTGGCCGGACGTTAATTCACACGTTTGCGGAGGCAGTGTCCGGACAGTGCCATACGACTGAGCGACGCTCCCGATTCTCTTCAGGATGGATACAAGCTCAACGACAGCCTTGGTCCGTTGACACCATGACGGAGGGGTAGCGGGTATGCCCGTCACATGGCTTCAGCACTGCTGGACAATGATTCCCACCCCCAAGCCACCGCCTAGTGTGCCCAATCAGGTGCTTTTACCCACAGCGGAAAAGACGGTGATGGTGCTGGAGGACAAGGTGACCATCATGGAGCTGGACATGCGACTTCTCACAAGTGTCTCCCTCTCCCTGCATCTGAGCCATGGGAATAATAGGACCATCGTCGCCACGGTGACCACACAGGAAGTACTTTAGGGTCCCACGCAGGTACTTCCACAGCGATTCACTGATATATATACATATATATATACATATATATATTTGATAAATGGAAAACATAAAAAATATTCTAAAATAACCAGGATGCTTCATTAGCAGATAACGTTAGTGTAAATATAAATGTAGCTCGAAGGACTCTTCATGAGCATTTTGGGTTTTTAATTAGCACTGGAGCTCTTCACTGTACTAACACATAGGGTTTCTTCTTTTCTTCTTATAGAACATACTGATATTGATCGTTACCATTTAAGTAGCCCTTGCACTCTCAAAAAGCCACGAAGTTGCATGATGTCCAGGAAACGTATTAAAGGTGCTCATTTTTAAGAAGCAATTATGGTGTAGAGTCTGCTGCTGTTTCCCTGTGAACACAAGAAGGGCAAGCGGACCCTCGACAGGGTCTAAGAGACTGTCTGTTATGAAAGGGGCTTTCAAGACCCCTGAGTCACATACTCCTTATGCTCCCGCTTCAGTCTGATGCACTTCCTGTCATTTAGGAAGCTGAGATTAGCTTCTATTATTATCCAGTTTAGAAATGGTTCCCTGACACCCATGGACATTTGTGACCCTGACCATCACCCCCTAACTGTAACATTGCTGGATGCCACCGTGGATGTCTCCAGCCACTGTCGTGACGGAGGGCAAGAGCTGCGGAGAGCTGGACGAGGCAGAGATGACAGTCAGCAAGGAGTGCCGGAAGTCCTAATGATGGTGGTTCTGGGTTGAAGCCCGTCAGACTTTGCGGCTGCAGCCAGCAGATGGCGCCATGGACATCAGCGATGACAGCAGGAATGTGGGCAGCAGCACTGACCATAGCAATGACTGTGGGGACCTGGGGGACTGAGTGCAAAATACTGGTCCTACGGTGGGTGCTGACCAGCAGCTTATACCTAACCCCGAGGAGGGTGCCACACACAAGATCTCCACAGTCAACACCACCATGCAGGATGGGATGGCTCCCATGCACGGGCAGAAGCACCAGGGATCTGTTGCACAAAAATACCCCAGGGTTGGGCATTGTGCCAGTCTGTCGCAGGCCTCCTGTCTCCTCTCGGAAATGGAGGTGGTTGTGCATGTCCTACTGTCCATTGTGAGCAAATGTCCGCTTTGATGCCCAAGGGTGACCAGCACAGCTGGTTGTGGTTGGGCACCAATGCTGACATGCTACTGCTGGCCCGGTGTGCCACCACTTTCATTGGCATCAGAAAAGTTGTGCGTAGTTTGGTGGTTCAGGGCAAGATGGTCAGCTGGCCATTTGGGAGCATGCCTTTGACAAGATCTCCAGAGAAACCCTGTGACCTGTCCTAGAATCCCCCACCAGTAAGGGGAAGACAGTACACCTCTGCATCTGGCGCACCCCCGCAGAGCACTGGTCCAGACCTCCCTCTGGCAGGACTGAAACCAGAAGTGTTGTCACAGAAATTCTGGATCACCTCTGCACCTTGTTATTCTGCATCTGTAATACGATCCATCAATGTGCTTAAGTTTAGGGTTAGATCTAGGATTAGTCCCATGCCGGCTGAAGTTGAAGCCTGTGGAGAATAAGTCATAGTCTCCTTCGAGCAAGAACTTCTGCTGAAGGGATGAGACGGACCTCAAGGAAAAACCTCCAAGCTGTTAACACTGGTAAGAAGGACAAAAACAGACACGAGCCAGTGAGCGGTGAGACGGATTCTGCCAAAGCCCTGCGCAGGAGCGCGGAAGGAGCAGCCAGGAAGAGCACTCATGCTAATGGATGAGCATATTTAGACATCCACGGGCTTAAGGCCAAATACCGATGTCATTCGGTGTTTTGTTCGGCTGGGTTTAATGAGATTCTGTGGCGCGTCTATTCCGGAGAATGCAGGATACCAGAGGGGGGGTCAAGGGTAATGACCGTGTGAGCCTTGTTCCTGCTGTCTTACCGCACACAGGAAACACACAGCCAGGTCCTGGAGAATTTTGGCATATAGAAGCAGCGGGAGGAGTCAGTCAGCTGCCAATCGAACAGTAACAAAAAACCAGGGAGTGTGAAGATCATTCGATTGTTCATAAAAATAAACTTGAGAAAAGATCCTTTTGTAAGAGTTCGCTAGAAGGGTCCCTGTCAACTGCTGCCCCCCCACAATCTGACAGGTTACCGAAGACCATTATTCTGCTGATTTCACTTCCTCTATATTGTCGCCCTTTTGAATCTTACCTTTGATATACTGTCAGATTTTCCACCTAAAGTCAGGACTTTGTAATGCCGATTGTTTCTTTTTTTCCCCCAATTTTGCAACATGGGTTGTGCACTCATGAAACAAGACAAGAAATGTAACATGACCCGAAGCCTTCCTCAGGGCCTTCGGAGACGCATCTGAATTCTGCCGAGTTTCGCTTCACCAGAGATTAGCTGGATATGAATGGAGGCGCGAGGATGCTCTGAACACACTGGGGCGGCACTCTGCAGAACACCCAGCAAGGACTGATCTCTCAGCTCCATTTTAACCGGCAAACCGATATAGGGGGGTGGGGAGCAGGTGGCTGAACACGTCCGCCAGCGTTTTCCCGAGCCTCCAGTGAGACAGTGACAGTGCTCAGTGACATGAGCACCAGGGACACGCTCAGAGGCAACTGTATTGCCTTTAACTCCTCTTTCATTACACACTCAGGCCAGGCAATTATCACACATTTCTTTTTGACATCTTTTAAATAGACAGCTTCTTTATGGGCCGTTTTATGAAGCCACCGCTAAGTGAATTATCGCGGGGGCCCCCAGCGCTATGGGGGCGGGCTGAGGTGTATCCTCCTGTGCGCTAGGGGGAGAGGCTGCTGGCGGAATGGCCCCGATGGGCCTTGCCTTTTCTTCATCGATGCATTAGAGTGCATTTCTATGGACACTGTGCCACTGGCGTAGGATTTGACCACTGAGAGTCCAATGAGAGGCCGCTGCAGTGATGATGTCGACGTTTGGATCTAACACAAAACCGTGATTGGTCCTCAGAGGTGAGACTCAGCAAGGACATCCAATGCCTGCCCTGCTTTTTAGGCTGTGACCTCCGAGGTTCTAGGTGCGATCCGCAGTCACGCAACATTTACTGCGCAGGTGCGCTGGAGTCATGAATTAGCTACCGTGTCGCATTCGAAATTGAGTCATTTGTCGCAGGGTAAAAATCAAGCCACCCAGAGAGGCTGGGGCAGACTCGCTGAAGTTTGTAATCACATCTTTTAAAAAAAAGTCAATCTCCACTCACTCCTGTGCGTCAACAAACAGATCTAATTAAATCTGTGAATGTGAGGAGTATTTCTCAGACTTTACAAATCATGTGCCAGTGAACTGGCCTGGGAGATCTAAAATACTCAGCATTATAAATGGCGAGATGCGGCCCCAAGGTGACACTGCAGCCAGACTCCCAGAATCTTCCTTCCACCGCAGACCTCGTCGCTTGTGCATGTCATTACATAAGAAGCCAGAATTAGATTAGTGAAAAGTACATAAAATAACAACAAAAAGGACGAGAGCAGGAAAGGAATATAAGCATAAGGGTAGCCACGGGGGGCTGTTTTTAGCTGGAGAAAATGCAGCTTTCTCTCATGTGCATGGAAGATCAGAGAGGGAACAACAGAATATGAAACAGCACGCAGTATGGAACACTACAGGTTCTCATTTCCTTGGTATATTCCGCTGTGTCCTATGCCTTGCCGTTCGTCTGATTTACCCCCCCGTGTCCAATCCTGCCAACAGCTAGTAAGGAGTCTGTCATTTCACTCCCCCCCGTGGCCCCCAGCCGGGCTTAGACCCTGCTCATCGCTTGTCATTTGTTTGATTCCACCATACAGTAGCCTTTCACGCTGAAGCCCAACATAAAAGTTATGATGTCGGTACACTCTGCTGTTAGAGAGACCATCACGAAAGCTTCATTCTTAATTAACACTGGTGCTCTTTCGTCTAAGTGCGTAAAGCTTTTTTTCTTTTTAAAGTCATGTACTTCATCTTCCGGCGCATCCTGATATCGATCATTATCATTTAAGATGCCGCGCTGCTCTCAAAATGT
Organism: Brevimyrus niger; assembly: GCA_015164015.2. Classification (NCBI taxonomy): domain Eukaryota; kingdom Metazoa; phylum Chordata; class Actinopteri; order Osteoglossiformes; family Mormyridae; genus Brevimyrus; species Brevimyrus niger. The sequence goes on from JAABNY020000039.1 coordinate 8,670,054, forward strand.
CACAAAGTCGCATGATGTCCTAATCTGATCCTTTTTAAGAAAAGAAAAAAAAAAACATAGAATGAAATCAGGAAGCATCCAATATCATAGGCTACTGACACACTATGTCACTATGACCTGGATAATAGTATGAATGGATGGATGGATGGATGGATGGACCTTTTCCTCACCTTATATGGCTGCTGGTGTGACTACAAATGCTGCTCTCACCGGTTCAACCCAAACAGCGAATGCATGACAGACCACTGTGTCGAACTGACAGCTGGCATTTCGAATCTGGACACCACTGGTATTTCCGATCCATATGGCTTATATGCGCACGCACTGTGTAAGAACAACTGAACACAAGAAATTCCTGCACACAATCTAGTCAATTTAAATATTTATAAATTGCAGAATAGAAATAGCTGATAAACCATGAAGACTGAATAACAAAGTTCGATTCAAAATATGGAAAAGAGTGATTCACTGGAGCGTCAATTAAATCTGCTTTTTAAAAGTAAACAGTGATATCTTGATGTCTGCAAAAATATACATATACACCCTAGTTCTGTAGAAATGCTCGTAATCATTAAAATCGCCACTGTCCAATTCCCCTCCCCGCTGTTCAGATTTATATGCTGTAGTAGCGTTCCATTTTCCAAACCGAAATATCGTTTTGAGTTGCTCAGTGGAAAATGTGTATAACATATCAAATTTATTACAGGGATGGGGGGTGTCATTAGTGATGCTGCTGTCCCCCTGAGATGAGATGAAGCCGTCACAGTTAAGAGAACCCGTGTGGTCTAGACTGAGTACATTCAATCTTCTTGTGTTGGTCCTTAAGGGTTGGATCCTGTTTATGTGTGTAAACTCTCCCCAAGATTAAACAAAGTAGCTGGACAATCGGCAGTCAGGCCTGCACCCTATGTAGGGCTTGGTTTAAGGAGACTGGGGATTTGGGGGGGGGGGGGGGTTAAGTGAGGGTAAAAGGTCAGTCATATGGGCAGCTGATTTTCCCACACTCCTGCAGCTCTGGCTCTTGATGGCCAGTAAGGGGGGGGTCGTCGGTGTCTGGCTCAGTGGAGAAGTTCCAGCAGCCTCTGGTAGGCCGTCCTTTCGGCGAGGGAGCTGTGGCACTCCGACACGTAACGCTTCGCGTTCCGCACCAAGTGCTCCGCCAGCCGCCGGTCTCCCACAAGTCTCTGCGACAAGGCCACAAACTCCTGGGGAGGAAGGGGGGGGGGGGGGCGCCGAGCAACAGGTGCCTGTCAGCTATCCTGCATCACGCTCCGCAGGCTGCCCGCATTAGTGCTGATGTGCATTACCCAGTCCTCAGTGACCCACAGAGAGTCCAGGTCTTTGCTCCCTGCCAGACAGTCTGCATGTTTTGCTTCCTCGCCCGTCCCGCAAAAAAACATAGACTGCCTGCGGGTCCCCAAGGACCGGATTAGGATTCTCTACAGGAAACACATGTCCGTTGTCAGGCGGCTCAGTAGCCCCGCATTATGGCTAGGAGCCCTTTCCCTGCCCTGGGCCTGCTGCTGGACGCGCGGTAGCATCACGCAGGCTAAATGAGCTAAATACGACCCCTGGAGAACATTTACATTAGCAGTCGGGATGGCACAGTGAGTAGGGGACGTCAGGCGAAAGGCTTCTGGATATAAATCGCAAGTGAGCGGCCAGCTGCTCCCTGGGGTGGGTGCCAAATCGCTTCAGTGATTGTCAGGGTGTATGAATGCTGTAAGTGTAAGGATGACAGATGCAAGGTTTACCGAGGGCAAACTCGCCTGTCAGGATACACGCACAAACTGACCGTGATGCTCCGGGGCGAATACAGGGGTTTACCTGGAGTCTGCCATGTGACAGACGCTGCCTCTGAAGAGTCAAGATAGTTAAAGCCGCAAAAGTTTTTAGGCTTTATTTTAGTATTCAGGCTTTGTACAGTCCTGCAATCACATGAATTTGGTGTATTGTATAACTCGACAAAACTGGAAAAGGATGTACCCTGAATCCGTGGTGTGTCAGAAAATAAACTCATAGTGAGTCACAGTGGTACAAAACTGATGACAGACTGCACGAGTCACCGTAGTGTAAAAATGAAGACAGACTACGAGTCTCGGCAGTATAAAAATGAAGCCAGAGACTGAGTGAGTCACAGCAATGCGAAAATGAAGACAGCGCGAGTCAATAAGCCCTGATGATACATGTCCTGCAGAATGGTATAGGTTGTCTCCTCTCGCGCAGGTGTATACTTGTGTCAGGGGCTGGCGGTACGCGACACACAGGACGCCCTTCATACCTGGGGGGTGGAGTAAAGCAGGCCGGTGTGCTCATGGTGCACGATGGCGGCGTTTCCCGGCACGTCCCTGGCCACCACGGGCACCTCCAGGTCCATGGCCTGGTGGGGGCGGCATCAAAAACGCGTCATGCCTGATAAACCCGGACAGCAGGGCTCACTGGCTGCTAATTCCCATAATAAAAAAACAGCCAGATAGAGACACGGGCAGCAGGGACGTGGCTCAAGTAGAGCGCATTTCCCATCAGCCCCGGGGACGTCTGCGGCAAAGGATTTAAACCAAACCGATAAAACCCTTTCTGGGCAGCTTTGAGGACACGTAGGGGCCGCCGATATGGAGGAGGATGTCGGCACATCTCCCTCGAGGCAGTATGAGGAAAAGAGGCGAGAAAAACGAACAGCGACGGAGAAGGAACCTCCAAGATGGCTGCCGACATCCCCTCGGAGACGGAGCTGTTGACCAGGGCGAAGGACCTCCTCAGGGCGGCATGCAGCTCCTCCTGACTCCTCTCTTCAGCCAAGAAGACGCCCGTGGACCTGTGAGCCACGTGTGACGTCAGAGACGCCAGTGTTTCTGTGTGCGTGGGCGGTGGGGGGGGGGCTCATTGTTACCCGTGTGTTTGCGACTCTATAACGGAATGGAGGCCAAACACTGAATGTTGTTCCATATCTGCTTCACCACCCACGGAATGGAGCTCGTGGTGAGCAGGTACCACACCTCCCCTGGTGGATCTCACAGAGCCGAAAAATACACCTGGTGGGAACATGGATTCTTCTTTTTCTCGGACCGCCAACCTTTGTGGGGGGGGGTGCTTACCTCCTGAGGCTCTCTTCTACTTCCCCAGCAAACACAGGATCGACCTGAAAGCAGATGGGGGGGGGTCACTTATCACACATGTAGCTGGTGTGACTTTCATCTCTGCCCCCCTGTGACTCTGCATGGCGGAGTCGCTCGGCCACACACCTCAGGGGGGGATGTGACCCATCGGGCTGTGATTTTCCCCGACTCCCATGCTTATTCCCCCCACCCCCTTCTGGGTGCCATTTCTCTGCATCAGTGGCAGTCGAAGCCCAACCAAGCATCACTTCCAGCAATGGCAATCAAACGGTTATCAAACATGCGGGCGCGCGGGGGGGGGGGTTTGTTTGCTAAGTCAGCACCCCCACAGAAGATGCTGCCCCAGGCATCTGTCCATCTGGGCCTTGCCAGGACCCGCCACTCCACTGGGGTCCCCTAGTACCACGTCACCCACCACACCTGCAGATCTGCGAGTGGCCCACAGGAAGGCGGTGCCACGCCCACGGGGAGGCGGTGCCACACCCACAGGAAGGCGGTGCCACGCCCACAGGGAGGCGGTGCCACGCCCACAGAGAGGCGGTGCCACGCCCACAGAGAGGCGGTGCCACGCCCACAGGGCTGCAGTTTCCTTCACTAATTTACCCAGCTGGGCAATTTTCACTGAAATAATTCGGGGCACAAATCTCAGCCAAGGGCACAACTGACACTGCCCACTCTGAGTGACATTCACTTCCTTCACCAGGCACCCTTGATGATTAGATCGCGGACTTCCTGTGGCTGCCAGGAGGTGCTGTGAGCGCAGTGCTAAATAAAACTTCCCAGCCGGGTGGCCTGAGAGGCGTGCAGCCGGCACAGGGAGGTTCAGGCCGCTGCGTTCAGCCCGCCAGAATCAAAACCCCGTCATCCCGACACCTGAGCACGCCTGGGGACCGCCGCTTCTCATTTCCTGGTGATGGCGTCCTACGGTATGCGGCTTGTTAAAACGGCAGAGATCTGCCTCCAGGCCTCAGTGACGCCACTCGATGCAGACACTGCGTGACAATCCAATTACCTCCCCTAATCTATTATCAATTACGTGCAGCAACCTCCGCAGCTCCGGTGTTCCAGCCATGTGCCCAGATCGGCACTAGCCGACCCGATGAATGGGCCGTTGGCATAGCGACACCCCCAAAGCCCACGTCCACCGACTCGCAAAAATCAACAAAAATCGCTGCAACGATGATATGATTTCTCCCACTTACATGCAATTTTGATCTTTGCTGAATGTCCCACGCACGCCGTTTTCAGCCTTAAAATGTGTGAAAAGGTTTTCTTTCCGTCTATTATTTTAGCAGATGATACCTGATACGTTTGACTGCACTTAAAGATCACGGCCTGGCTATTTTTTCTTGTTAAAGCCTCTCAGAAAAGCTAAGCAGGCTGAGAGGGAAATGTTACAAAAGGTAATACTCAGAAAAAACTTTAAAAAAAATAAAATAAAAAAACCTGAAACGGCAGCATGACCTGTGCTGTGTCTGAATCATGTAAATTTGCAGCTGAGGAAAATGCCAAGTGTCGCCGTTAGTGATTTTTAGGGTTCTTTTACACTGATAATGTTACACCTTTGTAAACCAACTGCCACTGCACTTTGGGGTGAATCATCCTCCCTGTCTCGCTTGAGGGGGAGGGGAGGGAGTTTCCGAGGGCAGCTAACTATGCCTCTTTCCTCTATCTACCCCCAATTTCTATTCTAAAAAATCAGGGTCAGGGAGTGGCTGCTTCCCAATCAGATTAATTGCAGTGCGAGATTTCCATCCTTTAACAGAAAAGCCCCCACGAGTCTGTCTGCGCTCCTGGCCGGGTTTACAGTATCTGGACTTTATCTGCAATTTGACATCAAACTGTATACTGCACAGCTCAGTTCCTGTATTACACTACGGTGTTTTACAACACAGCCATGGTTATAAATGCCAGACACCCACACTTGGGAAAAGGCTCAGAAAATGGAAAGATGATTTAATTTCAACCAGAAATAGACTGATTTTTTTTCCAGATAACAAAACATTAAAATGAGCATGAGGAAAAAAATGGGCTAAATATATTACAAAAAACTGAAATAGTTACATGCACTTATATACATTGACTTAAATATATTCTGAAATTGTATATGTCGATTACAATTGGCCCTCCTGCAAACTCCTCACACAGTGCAAACTGGGGTCTGTGTCACCAAGCAGGATCTGTTGCTTAGTCGGATAACTTGTCGGATTTCAGGTAGTCCAGACTAAACATAAGTGAAGAAAAATAAATCCCACTGGAATTGTGACACCTTAAATCTCAGTTATCCGGCGAAGTAACAAATCCTGCTTCGTGATATAGGCCCCCGGTCTCTCTCTATCCGTGTCTTCGCGTGTGTGTGTGCATGTGCGTGTCCTATGTTGCATTGACATGCCATCAGTAGATCCTAGACCTGATTTCTATGACTGGTCACCTTCTCTGGATAGAGGAATAATGCCAGTGCAGCACTGGAGGGGGACCCTTGGGAGATGATGCCAGTTTGGCATCGTCATGGCGACGAGCAGCACAGAATGCAGTGGGTACATAAAGAGTGGGGTGACGCAGACATAGCATGGGGATGAGGCTTGGGGTGGGTGTATGTCCCACATTCCTGAATTTACAGACAGTGAATAAAAAGTCGCTTCTCCAAACGAAAGAATCAATCTAAGTAAACAAACAAAAAAAAAGCCATGCATTAAGGAAAGTGCAGGGGGGGTAGCGCAGACCCAGAGTCTGCGCTCTGACGGACTCCCACCCCTCGTAGGAGCCATTCGGGGGATCGATGTGTAAGCAGGAAAGGAGAATCTAATACTTTAAATGGAAAGCAGGCCGTTTCTCCGAGTGCTCAGCATGCAGAACCCATCGTTCCAGGCGCGCCATTCGTCTACTTCGTTTTTTTGCTCTGTTACTTCGGAAGGGTTTTTTTTTTTTCTACGGAGTGGGGGAGAGGGATCTCGGGACACACCGAGGAATCAGAGCATGCGAGGCTTCCGGCTTTTTCCGGGGAGCGGGTTGAATTCGTGACCTACGCAAAAAAACGGCGGGGAAATTCACAAACTTCTTGTGATTCCAGGTGAGCTGTAAGTCAGTGTTCATGGAACTGGGTCCCAACGAAGTCTCTGCTTGTCCCCATGGTTTGTTGCATCTTTTCCGCTAAAGGCATTAAAAACGGTTTTTGTCACCCGCCCATATACCCCCCAGAACAGCGAAGGGGAGATACTCTCCATTTTCCACTGATCTCACTGTCACCTGCATCACCTGCCAGTTGCAAATGATATAAAACAGTTGTGATTTTTCTCCTTTATCCCCATCCCAGGCAGGTGCCTGGTGTGTGACTCAGCAGGTTGGGACGCTGGCTGGGATCGGAAGGTCATCGGCTCAAATTCCAGTATTGGCAGAGTGATTTCAGCACTGGGCCCTTCAGCAAGGCGCATAACCCCCAACTGCTCAAGGGACTGACTGACCCTACTTTCTCAAACGTACAGGTTGCTAAATAAACACAGTCATCCAGCCTCAGCGGTTATGACCCATTTGCAGACCCAATTCGTGCTGCTTTCTACCTCCTGTCCTCTCTCTTTGTTAAAGCACAAAAAACACTCATCCCCCCCCCCAACTCTGTATCATGTGGATTTGTGCCAGCCAAATGAAATACAAACATATATCCCTATTATAATAGTGCCTTCTGCATTACTGGGGACAGAGTGTGTCTCAGTGGGGTGAGTTACAGTGCCTGTGATCGGAAGGTTAACCTCGCTGCAGCACAGAAGCACAAAAGTGTTTGCTAAATAGATACAAATGTAAAATGTAGGATGTAGGATGTACATGTACTCTAATCCAGTGTTCCTCAAACCGGTCCTTGGGGAACCCCAGCTGATCCATGTTTCTGCTCCCTCTCAACTCCCAGGGATTTGGGAGCGAGCAAAAGCCTAGACCGTCTGGAGGCCCCCCGAGGACCGTTTGAGAAACGCCCCTCTAAATGACAGTGTCAACTTAGCGAATAAAAAGCGGCGTGATCATTTGTTCCTCTTCCAGCCACTTATTCTGGTCAGGGTTACTGTGGTGGGGTTGCTGGGGGCAGGGGGTCTGGAGCTGTCCCAGGCAGCACAGAGCGCAGGGCCAGGGTTACACTGGATGACAGTGTGCTTTGATCAAACACAGAGCTGGCAGACGTGTGCCCGTTCTCTGCTTTCCCCCGACCCATCTACAGCGTGGAAATGAAGCAGCAGTGTGGGCCAGCCGTACAGGTCTGAAACAGGCCTCGCAGGCCCGGCCTCCTCGTTATCGTGGAGCAGCAGGCCACCGGGGCCCGCCCGCGGCCTTTCCGGGGTTGGCGGGGGCCGCCTGCGTCGGCACATCGCTGGACTGGCTCTCCCAGATGCGCCTAGGCCTCGTTATCGCGCGCAAACATCTGCCACGCGTAAGAGTGGTGCCATCCTCCTGCCCTCCCACCCACGTCGGGCCCGGGCCAATAAGCACGCCCCGTGTTTGGACCACACCCCCGGGTGGGAGACGGCCTCCGGCCGCGACTCACCTTTGGTCCGATGATGATGAGGACCACCGACTGATCCTGGGCGTGCCACTCTATGAAAGAAAAATTTAAAAATAAAGAATATAAAAAAACATTTCAGGCCTCCTCATCAGGCCCATCTGTTCCTCGCACAATCACAGGCTACCCAGGCACGGCCAAGGGACCCCCGCAGACCCCCGCCGCGGGGACAGCGACCTCACCGGAGAAGGCTTCCAGCAGGTAGAGCGGGTCCTTCACCCTCCGCAGGCCGCAGACGAGCAGGAAGACGCGCAGGTCCTCGGCGACGGCGTTCACCCCTGAACACAGCGAGGAAGCAAACTCAGTGGCAGCAGATGGAGCGTCGCCTCTGCTATGCGGGGGGGCGATAACTACATCCTGCATGTAAATGAGGCCGCTTATCAGCCACACTCACAGCGAGGGAGTTACATCGCTCGTCGCTTTTCAGCGTCGCCCCTTCAGATACCTGGGCGGCTGAAAAATACGCGTACAGCAGATGGGCTCTGGCCGGATTCAGGCCGGCGATTTTCCAGGAATATCACTGGCGCCGTGTGGCACACTGGCTCGGAGGGCGTGTCCAGGGCCGTTTGCGTGTTCTTTGTCAAAATTACATGGGTCTCCATTTACGGTCCAGCAATACCGTGTGTCTAAACGAGCGTTGGAGAGTGCACTGGACTGCTGTCCTCTTTCACAGCCTTGAGGAACATCACTTGAAATCACTTGAAAAGTGATTAAAAGGATGGATGGATGGATGGATGGATGGATGGATGGATGGATGGATGGATGAAATGACATACTCCTTAAATATACCGCCCGCTTCTATCTGCTGAAAGT
>JAABNY020000039.1:8678625-8720321 GCA_015164015.2 Brevimyrus niger
GGATGGATGGATGGATGGATGGATGGATGAAATGACATACTCCTTAAATATACCGCCCGCTTCTATCTGCTGAAAGTAATTATCTTTTTGTACCTCGGGGGTAGCCCTTGTATCACAAATAAATGCTAATAGTTCCCACTGATTCACAGCAAAATTCTCGCAGCAGAGCGAGAAATGTTCCTCACAACTCACTGGACCACTGACAGAGAAATCTGCACTATAACTGATCATCTGGTTCTGTGTGTAACCCCTTCCTGGACGAGGCAGGCCGTGGACGAGGCAGGCCGTGGACGAGGCAGGCCGTGGACGAGGCAGGCCGTGGATGAGGGAGGCCGTGGATGGGCCCCTGAAGCCAGCCACGTCTGCCAAGCACATAAGACCCCTGTCACTAACAGCTTCAGCGGGGATACGATTTATAAAGTCAGGGCCACTTAGGGGCCCGATCCTCTTTCCAGGGGGATTATCAGAAACAGAGCTGCATGCCCCGTAGCTTCAAGTGCACCAAAAATATAGGAAAAATGGAGCAAAAGCCCAACTGGAAGCTGGAGAGTTCTGCCAGATATGGAGGGCACATGTCATTCAGCAACAGACTACCGGCCAAACATCAGGTGAGTTCACCTCTAACATCGCCCATGAGCCCATTAGAGGAGAAAGGCACGTCTTTCAGCAGGACAACCTGATTTTATGGAGTTTGATGTGTCCCTAGACCAACGAGGGAGGGGCATGCGTTTCACTTCCTCAACCAATCACAGTCTTCATTGTCTGACATCACCACATCGGTGTATTTTTTTCTCATTTTTAAACTCACACTATGGACAATTCTGAGACGCCAGTTCACTTAACAGCATGTTTTTGGACTGTGGAATTCAAACCCACAATGCCAGTGGAATGAGGCAACATGCTGCCCACCTCATAAGGACCGTGACAGTCATTCTGTTATGAAACTTATGACACAGACATGGATGTTGCACTTAGCACCAAAACGCCACACTGGCGGGTGGGTGATGTGTGAAACATCAAATTTACAGACCACTTAAGGACAGAGATGGACTAAACCACTAGATGCGACCAGAGGAGACAGAAAGCACACGGGCTGACTGTGTGAATTACCAGCCCCACTCCCACTGCCCGCGTCAACTGATCCATTTTCTAAAGCCTTTTTGGTGACACTTTCTATTGCTCTTTGAGAGGTGTTGTTTCAGTATAATTTACTACTCAGCCAGTTTAAGTTCTGCAGCACTGTTAATACACCAGTAATAGCAGGACAGAGATGCACCTTTTCTTGTGTTTCAGAGGACAGTACCGGACATCCTTTACCCCAAAAGATCCAATCCCACAGTTCCCCTCTGCAGTGACTGGGGGCCTGAACCTACAGCACTGCTGATGCTTTTCTGAGCAGAGGCACTATAGGGTTGAATTAGTTCCATAAAAACACACTGTAACACTTCAGGGCTGTCAGACTGTCGGGATGAAAGTTTGTCAAATTTAGAAACATTCTCTAAAAGGAGACTGAGAAAAACTGGAAACATGGTGTCCATGAGGGGGCGGGGCAAATTACGTCATATTTTTTATAGGTCCACCTGTTACGGGGGCCAGCTGGACCTATCGGACATTCCCAATGCCTTCACCGTTACACACAAACTTCAGCTCCCATTCTGACCTGCAGGCTCACTCACGACAGCCTAGCGAATGCTAGTGAAGCGACACTGGTTTTCTCGAAAGGATAAGAAGAGCCGTAGCATTAAGGAGCCATGTTTAAAATGCTGGACGTATCCCAACTGCAGCTGCTAGCTCACATGCGTTTAATCTCATTACCGGTCTATTAAACTATAAGCGACTTGCGGGGATCTTCAGCAAGGGCCTGCAGAGCAGCGCCGACTCATGCTCAGCCCCGACTCGGCCCACGATGGTCAAACGATGATCAGTAAGGCCTGTTTAAACCCTGGTTTGTCACAGACTGCTTTGGAGACGCAACCTTTCCTGGTATTTATAATGGCTAACATTATAGAAATGATTTAGAATAATTTGGCTAACTACTTTTCGTTCCGGAAATCAATCCGCTACTTTTCTAACAATTCAAAGCAGCCAAAAATGTCAGGAAAGAGATTATAATACGCAGACTGAACTGATGTGGCAGTTGCTTTTAAATATGCGTAAAGCTGTAGTCAATAAAACCATCATGTTTTACATTTTGTCCTTCCTAAAATTACTAAAAAGGGAATTTTGTCTGCTAATAAATCAAATGGTGATACATTCTGTTGGATCTGACCCCTGTAGTTAAGAGCTGGCTTGTAGTATTTAATTAGTACTGAGTCATCAACTAGGTATGTACACTGTACCACCAGTCATCAATGGAATCCTTCTGTTAAGCCGGGGCAGATACTGTGGCGAAACGGGTAGTTCTATTACCGACACAAGAAGTGATGTTTTTGCAGTGACTCATGCATCATGAATGAGCCATAGAGCCCATTTTTGGTGCAGTAATGTCAAGGGGAACGGGGCTCGAAGTCATGTGCTAGGTTTCATAACTATGTCCCACAGTGGAGCTGCACGATATATCGTTTCAGCATGGTCATCACCATGTCTGCACGTGCAATAATCACATGGTGGAACGGATGATGTCCATTAAGGCAAATGAAATCTAACACGTAATGCTACAACTTTTTTGCTGCTCGATGCAAAAGAAAAAGAGTCACGTGGTTCTCGTTTTCCATCACTGATCTACATGCAAAGTCTGTCCGATATTTACTCTGATTTAAGGGGGTTTGGATACATGCCAGTCTGTCACATGACACCATCTCACCATGACCAACCCTGGGCATTTCAGGGCATGCGTTCCTGCCCGTCTTTGGATTGAGGGATAAATGCCACAGCATAGAAAGAACATGCATAATTACAAAGCGGGGGTGGCATACAAACAGCGCTGCCCGCCCACCACCCATAAATTAATCATATAGGTGGTAATCATATTAGGGAGCCCCAGAGCCATGAAATACTGAGTGGATAAGGACGCTCAAGTGAATAATCCCACACCGTCAAGCCGGCACCTTGAGTGGGGAGTGGAGGGACCTCCTTCCAAGGTCTCCTGTTTCATCCAGTGACGATGTGTCTCCTGCAACTCCTGCTCTCTCCGTTTTATACCAGCATGTCAGACTCGGTTTCCTGGCAACGCAGGCATTTCTACTGTAATCTTCCCCTCTTAATTTCTTAATCTACCTAATCACCTTTTATGCCAAAGCCTGTCTTTAGATTGCGGCTACTCTGGCTAACTTTCAACAGATACTACAGCACTTTAGAAAAGCGTAGGTATAAAGTGCATTAAATATCTGGGCCACTTAAGCAAAAGGCAGTGGGGTGGATAAACAAACAGGACCAGAATAAGTGCAGGGGTGCGGTAAATGGGGAGGGGGAGTTAAGATGATTCCAAAGCCCTCCCCTCCCCCGCCAATCAGCGGCATCTGGAACGTCACCATCTGGCCGTAGACCCTGCCAATCTGCCATGAAGTGTTCGGAGTTTGCATCCAAGAAGTTCGATGACCATCGTCATGTACAACGGGGATCCAGAAAGGTGGAGCTAAAAGTGTCTTGGGGCATTCCTGCAATGGGGGGGTGGGGGGGTGGGGGGGAGTGGGCTGGGTTGCTTATCCCAAGGACTTTTCTAAAACAACCCCCAGGATTACAGACTCCTCAAAACTTTTGAGATTTTTTTTCCTTCATTTTTTGGAGAATGGGTAGGTCCTTGAAAATGCAATAGTATTATTCGATATGTATAAAGAGAAAGTGAGAATTCACCTGAAGGGGAGCGACATGCAGAGTAATTCGGGTGAGTAATTACCTATGCTCTGCCTTACACCCAAAAGCTATGAACATAAAACCCATCAAAGGGGCTGAGAAATCCAGAACGAATGGAATAGGAGAACAAGGACAAAGAAGAGAGCGAGTGAGCTGGAAATGATACCTCTCTGTCTGCTGAAAAACTCGATTGGGACGAAGTACCCTTCCCTCTCACACCCCCGTGTACCAGGAACCTCTCTTTTGTTCATGAATGTTTGATCTCAGAGAGGCACGTCTCCTGAACTAACAAGAACACCACCCTCCACTGCTGCGTCCGCTTCCCATCATCCCCGGTGTCTCGCCCACACCGTAAGGAACAAACCATGAGCACCAGGGACTGAACGCCAGCCCTCACCAAGCTGGCACTACTAATAATTAGCTAATTAATGTGACTTGTCACTGTTCGAAAAGATTCTCAAGGTTTTAAAATAGACCAGACCTACAAGCAGTAGTCACTGGTGTAAAATGGGGGACAAAAGATGTGCGACAAGATATCCAGGGTCCTTTGTGTTTTCAGAAAAAACTGTATACCCCTTTTGTTTTTCTTAAAAAAAAAAACAAAAACAAATTATATTATTGTAATTAGATAATAAATCAGGACACTCGAGATGCAATCCCTTCCAGAAATAAATGAATAAATGAATACTAAAACACAACGGCCTGTAAATAATTAACAACAGAAATAACCACGCCTTGAGCAAAACAGACGTGAGTGTGTGTCGAGCCCGTGGCCTCCGTGACCTGCAATCGGAAATGGGATCACGGCCCGGATCCTGCGGTGCCCCGAAGACTGAAAATCCGGGACGAATCCCTGATGCATGTGGGAAGGAGGGCGGCCGAGGACAGCGGGAAAATCCGAGAATGGGAGTCCAGTGCCCGGCGATGGAGCTGCGGCGATTGCATGCTCGGCGTTTTCGCGAACATGCAGCAAAAGTTAAATGGAAGCTGTGAGTGATGTCACAGTGACTGATAGGCAGACAGCAACGGTGCTAATTGCTTCATCTCTGTGGGGATCTGGCACAAGGCAGCCTGCATTTGACCCTGTCCACCAGCTTCAGTGATTATTACGTGCAATAAACAAGGCATACGTATATTCATGCATCAGTCTCCAGCTGAGAGCTTCCCGTGAACAGCTGGTGGTTGTTGCTGTGACAATGATTGTGCATCGCCCTGCCATCCCGGTCTTGCTCACCATGATTTGCAAACCCCAAATGATCTGTCTCACATCCTCTCAGAGCAGTGGATGTTGGTGTATACCTACACATCCTAATGGACGGAATTCCTAATCAAACAACTGGCTCTGGTGCTTGTGGTTGTCACAGTAGATCGAAAAATATTGCAAACACGACACAACGGTATCAAATTACAGGCTTATTTTTTCCACCTGCAGTCTTGCAAAGAGAGCTTCTTAATTTCATGGTCTCTGGAGTCAAATTCTTAAAAATTACTATGCATTACCCAGCTTGCACACAATACCTTCTAGTCAAGACTGAACCTATGGCAAATACAGCCTCATCTGAAATATGATTGGTTCAACTGGGTAGTTCCCTTCAGGGTTCTGTCCTGGAACCCAATCAGTTGTCAATCTTACAGTTACCGTGGTAATGCAGGGTCCCCCATGCACTCGGCCAGTGCACAACAAGCAAGTGCATGTTCTGCAGCTGGGGGGGTTTGCGATTCGAAAGAGATTTGCGACATAGTGGCAGATGGAACAAGCAACAAAAATATAAAGGAGAGCACCTTTATTTCAATTAAATAAACGCTTTTGTTAAAAAAAAAAAAAAAAAAGGCATAAGGGAGACTTCCTAGTGAAACGAGAAATGAGGGAAACTGGGGAAGAGGTCACTGCTTAGCATGTCTGCCGAAAAGGCTGATGCAGTCCGCTCCTCCGTGCCGTCTGACACGCGTAAAGAAAGCAGCCCAAAGGGGGCTGAATATTAACAATTTCTGCCTGGCTGGCTGGGTGGGTGGCTAGCTTGGGGGGGGTCTCTGCTTTGGCGCCATTCTCGGCAGTAAATACCGCGACTAATCTGGAGAGCGATACAGAACGTTAGCCACCAATAAAAACTAATCATGTAAGAGTGGATAAAAAGTGTCTCCGTCTGGGGAAGCGGAAAGAATGTGATGGAAGACGATGACGTCGGCACTCCGTCCCGCCAAATCCTGACTTGCGAGTCCAAAGAGGAAGCGGAAGGTCTGCCAGTTCCCACGGTGAATTATTTTACACCTTTTCCATGAGACCAGAACAATAACAAAGTGAATCTGTAATAGATTGGTGCGGGGGGGCATTTCTAAGGCCCCACCACAAAGAGCTTTCCAAACCATGTTTATCATGAAGTGTCTGTCCACAGACAGCGATCAGAGTTATTTGCACTGGGAAGAGGGACGTTCTGCAGCTGAGCAGGGTTATTAATCCCTTGATTCTCTGCACTCGCATGCTGTGATATAATGATGCCTCTTTGGTGCTCGATTCAATCGTCAAAGTTGAGGGAGGTTTTTGAATGATGAGCTGGTACTTTCTGTCCTGACAGACAGGGGGCGCTAATATGTCAACTTCCAAGTCGAACAAAGAAATTTTACATCCCAGAAAAGAGCTGCTGGTACTGACCCCAACAGCAGCATCTGATCAAGACACAGGTCAGCAGGTGATCTCCATTCCAACCTATCAGTGAGGGAGTGTGGCGGACCGGCCTGAACTGGACGGCACACCCCACAGAGGGCCTGACGACCTCACGGTACCTGCACTCCTCAGGAAGTCGTCCCAGTCGAATCCCATGGCCACCCTGGTCTCCACCCCTGGAACGACGAGAGAAACAGGGCTTAGCAGGTGGCGTCCTCGGCCACGTGCCACGAGTCCCATCATGCAGCTGGGGTCTCATTCCACCAGCAGGGCACCTTCACGTCAGCTGGTGGAATAGACACAACATCAGAATGGGGCAGTTTATGCAATTACCATGTCCTGACATTTCTAGATCTCGCCAGAAGGTCATCCCGTCTATCATCTGCGACCCCGACCTTGAGGAGAAGCGATTGGGCCCTATTGCCCCCGGCCGGTATCAAATCTACCCCATGGGGAGCAACTGGATCATGCAGTCGCACATCTCCTGGAACACAGCCCAGCTTACAGTGCTAGGATTAGTGCGCAAAGGGCTGCCATCTTCGTGGGAGGTGTCATGCCCATCAATGATGCATCCAATTAGCTGCACTAAAGAGGCGCAGCTAAACCAGCACCCCGCATGCCCAAGGCCCCTGCGTGCACTGGGTCTGAGACCCCATTTTAAAGACCTTTTACGGAGAACAGAAGTACGGAGGACGGTAAAAATTCCCAGATGTCATTCTTACCCTGCCCCAAAAATCAAGTATACGGTTGTAAAAGAGACCAATCCCATGATTCATTATGCCCCAAGTTTGTTCTTAGGAGGGACATAAGTAAGACTGATCATGCTAAGACCATCTTTGTGTTCTTGGTATTGAGAAACATGCTGATTCACCAGCATGCTGTAACAGTTTCACCTCAAAGGGCACCGGATGACACATGGTAAGGCTCACACAGCACTCCCGGGTCCAGGACTGTTGTCCTTCATACAGTCATGTGTCAACCAAGACCCAAGTACAAAGGCAAGCAGCTTCAGGTCTTTCTAAAACCAGTGTAGATGTAAGCAAGCAGAGATCTAAAGCAGCGGGCAGCAGCGGCACAGAGGCGAGCAGGTGAAAAGGTCCTCCAGACAGGTGGGGGCAGCACTGAAACAGAGAAGGCTGACAAGAAAATGTCAGCAAGCCAAGCGGGAATATTTACATTCCATGTCACTCGATTCAATTCTAAATAGCACTTTTCACAAAAGTCACCCCAAGGTGCTCTACATGGGTGTGATGCGAGACATTACATCATTATTACATGCATACAATATTTACATGCTTGTTACATGTGCGCCTCTGGCCACATGCTCGCCCATTGCCTTTAAAAACCACTTTCCTGCAATGCAACATTTCACCCAGCCAGCAAGTACAGTGAATCACATCAATACGCCAAACTACAAACACGTTTCAGACCCTGCCCCCCCCCCCCCAAATACCACAGCAGAAAGACCCCCATGCAGAGACTCGGTCATTCCCAGCCAGAGGCGAGCAGCAGAAGCAGCCAGTTGATGTGGTTACCTTGTGGGTGGACATGGACTTTACTGCTCTGGGTCGGCTTGAAAGATACAAGACGGTTGCAAAACAGTGGTTAACATTCCCATGGTGCACACTGCAAGGGGCAGAGGCTTTTTCTTCTCTGCACTTTTATGAAAAATACGTAGCTTTTTAAAACTGTACAATCCTTAAAGTCAGAGATTTGTCTATCAATTCTTTGTCTAGGGTGGAAATAGTAAGCCCTTGGAAAGATTCCTTTCCCCTTTTCCATGTTGTATCAGCTGACGTATTTATACTCTATTTGAAAATATATTTACAAAATCACTGTCTTGAACGCCGAGTGCCACACACACTTAAATTTGTGAAAATAGTCTTAGAGATTTACGATATGCTTTACTTCCACACAATAAAAGTATATTGGGCGAGCTAAACGGCTCTTGTTTTATTGATACTATTAAACGATTACCCACAAAATAATTGTTTAAATCAATTTAAGTTGGTCGTATTTTATAGATTCACTACTGCACTACTATCTTTGGGGAGGTTACTGGATAACGGTCTGTTTTTCTTCCAAGGTGGACTTTATTTTTCCAGAAACTTCTCTGAGGAAATGACACTGCAACTTGCTCTTACAGATGCTCTTTAATAAGTAAAATCTGACTGACGGAATGTGAAAGATCGTAAGATCAAATGAAAGTGATTGCATGGTGACAGGAGAGATGGACGGGAAGCGCAGAAATGTGATCGACGCCGTTTTAATGCCTCGCTGTTATTGGTGGGATGTAGCGATTTCCGATCCACGTTGTTTGCGGCCGCCGCCGCAGCCTGCTGTCTTTACATGCCGCCGCTGTGTCTTCACGGCCCCGCATGACTGAGCCGCCACTCGGATTGCAATCATATTTCCGTCTGAAGGACTTCCCGCTCTCTTTAAAGCACTTTCCCGGCTCGTTTTCCAGTTTGTCAGGGGATGCTTCAACAGATCCAACTGCAATTTTCTTAAATTGCTGGAATAACCGATTGATTTTTAGATCAGAGCTTAGTGCAAAATCTACACATAAGGCTGGGATTTTTTATTTCTTTTAGGTCAGGTTCACAAGTCCACAATTTCAGTTCCACTCTGAATGAACTTATTATCTGGCACATTAGTTGGCGGACTGCAAGACTAAAATGAACAGG
The DNA here is from genome assembly GCA_015164015.2 of Brevimyrus niger. Taxonomy (NCBI): domain Eukaryota; kingdom Metazoa; phylum Chordata; class Actinopteri; order Osteoglossiformes; family Mormyridae; genus Brevimyrus; species Brevimyrus niger. Next base: position 8,687,767 of record JAABNY020000039.1, read on the forward strand.
ATGCTACCAAGACCTAATGCGATATTTTAATCGATCGTTTGGTTGTGAATAAAACTAGAAATGTTTGCCTTGAGCTAACAATCGAAATGTTTACAGCGCTCAGCATTCGTGTTATGAAAGAAATGTCACAAAAAAAAGACAAACAGGTCCTACCCAAAGCAATTCAGCCACTTCTTTTAGCTTGTGAGAGAATGCAACAGCAAACCTGCATTTAAAAGAGGAAAAAAACGTCTGAAAATGGGGCACAGCGGCTGGGTGACCCCCCACCCCCACTCACCATTCAGCAAACTGTGATTCTGAGACACAAACAGCATCTGAGTTTGGTGCCCTGCTTTCTCACCCAAACAACTATGGCAACAAGATGGGAATCGGTGCAGAAAATCAAAAGACAGATGAAAGGCGGTTTGACTGGGGCCTCACTGCTGTCTGATATTTGGATGTGTTTGTGGTGGGGGTGGGGGGACTTTGGTGACAGATTCCTCCGAGGCAAGTTTTTGAGGCAAGTTGGAGTCCTGAATGAAATAGTGACTGCGCCCCCACCCCAGCCTACAGTCAGGGTGGACAAGATGCATATTTTAGGGCAGTATGTGCTGAAGATATGGGAGGGGAGGGGGGGCAGAGTTGGGGGGAGATGACAGCCATTTGATGTTAAGACACCGTACCCTAAGACCTCCTCCCAGTTACACCTGAAGACATGGCTTTGCCCATGCACATCAGACAGCCGCCTACAGGCATGCGAAACGTGACAGGCTAAAAACAGTGCTAATGCTAACACACTGCTGGGCTAGGAAACGGGGTGGAGAGCTCAATGCAGGCCTGTCTGGAGAAATGCTCCAATGCCAGACTGGCTGCAGGAGGACGGGGTTTTGCCGGGACAGAGTGGCATCGACGGTATCACCACCTCATGCCATTTAGCGCTGTGTAATCTGCCCGCCACGAGCCCCGTTGACGGAGGTTCCCTCCAATCCGCCGTTTTCATCTTCCCAGCAATACCCTGTGCCTCTAGCACACTCCTTCACCCAGCTTACAGCAGCTATGCAAGCTCTGCTTTTTATTAATGTCAACACCAGGCATTAGTGTTTGAGTGGATTGTACCACTGACAAAAAGGACCTCAGTGTGTAATACATCTAAAAATCTAGAGGGATCTGTGCTTTGCTTTGATAAGAAAAACAGTCATATGTAAGGGAATCCTATCATCAGTTAATAAAAAAACAATACCACCCACCCATTTATCTCCTATCCAATACAATGTTCCAATAAAACGATGTGGAGACTCGTGACAGGATATTCCATGTGTTTACATGTGATGTGTTTATGCTTGAATTATTCCTTAATATCATCACAAAAAGCATTGCATACCCATTCCGGCTCCGAATAAAACATAGCCGCTTATCTCCAGTTTGGTGGGACGGCTGGTATCGTCACCTGGCTTTTTTCAGAACCTGCTCCATAACAGCTAGCTTCTTGTTGTCCTTTACATCCTCGTTGAGGTCCGTCCCACCGAAAATGACCCCGTAGGGCACCCGGCATCCTGGTGTGACAGGAACAGGCCGTGAGTTAACGTGACTTCCAGTGAAAAAGTTGTACCACTGCCATCAGTAGTTAAATAGCCTGAATCACATATATTTTTCTTCTTGATGGAATCATCATTATCTAGCAGAAGTTTTTATCCGAAGTGACACATAATTTCAAAATCACGGTCAGCAGGTCTCTGGAGCAATTTAGGCTATGGGATTGGTTCAAAGGGCCCAATGACTTTGACGGCCATGGGATTTGAACCAGCAACCTTCCGATCACGGGCACAGATTCATAACCCACAGAGAGATACACTGTCCCAATGTACTTTCTGGAATAGGAGGCATCGAACTGACATAATCTCCTTTGCCAAAAGGATGCTTGCCTTTCCTGTTCTGCACAGCATGGCTTAACCCCCCCCCCCCCTCCCCTCCCCTCCACACACACACACACACAAACCTTGCCAGTGACATCGGAATAAGTTATATATTTGCATTGTCTGAATCTTGATATATTGTACTCGTTCTTTATTCTGAAAGCATCATGGTCATGGATATTTTAGCATCTTATTATTATGACGCTGTTAGTTTTTCCGCATTAATTCAACTGCTTTTGAGAGTTTCTGACTTATAACAAGGCAACATTTTATATGAGAATGGTATAAATATGGAATATGGATGAAGTACTGCTTACTGCTAAGAGGTTTTTATCCCTTTGTTGAACACTGAACTTAATATTGTGCAAGTTTCTTTCATTAGCAGAGTCTGCTGAGTTGTTGCTAATGACTTATATTTATGATATCTAGACAAATAAGTCTTTATGAAAATGAAAACAAAATATTGCTAGAACATCATAAATTGGCATGCAAATTACTTTGGTTGAAACTTTAAATACGCCCCATGTTTTTTACGATCATAAGAAAATAAAACACACCACACTAACATAAGGGGATTAAGCATAAGAAGTTGCAGGCATGTCTGGGTTCCTGTTTATGGAATGCATCTGATAGTGTAAAGATCAAACGGCTGAAAAGTGAAGGGGACGGGGTGAGATTTCACCTAAGAGGAGCAGGCCTCCTTTATACAGGTGAATGGCCAGCACGCCCTCGCAAGGTGGCTCCCGTTTCATCAGCGCTTCCACATCGCCCGGGGACTTGAAATCTGCGACATCTCGGAGAACACAGGTGTGCCCTGCAGACTCTATGTGTCCTCTGAAGTGCAGATACGAGTTAAGAAGAGATTTAAATGAAAATGCACACGGTTCACAGTCAGTGACACAGACGCTCTACCAATGCCCTACTCCCACAAATCGACAGACAACTTATGCTTCGCATCTCCTTTAAATGGTGCTCATTTTCTTTTGATCTGGCTGTTTGCTTTCAAACTCCACGGATCTGAATAACTTAATCTGTCAGTAGTATTCTGGCCATCAGTCAGGACCAAAAGCTGTAGTCGAACCTGACTGTAATTACTGTTAAATGCACAAACATCCTGCAAAATTTGCCTCGTGTAATACGAACCTAAGTACAATATTTCATATCGATTTATGGGCTATATCTTAGTGGGAGTGGTGGTGGTGGGGGGGGGGGGTTAAGCTTTAAGATAACGAAACAAGATAGGATTTTATTAGTCCAACTATTCAACGACAGTGTATAAGAAACTGTTCGTACCTGATCCTTTCCGCAGTGGTACAGTTTCCCGTTTGTGGACTAAGGCAGGCCAGAAAAAGCAGTTTCATATCGATACACACAGAAAGAATTAAAAGGAACTAAAATGCCTTCAAGCTGTTTAAAGGTATATGTGTTTAAAGGTAATGCGGTAGTGAACGATCACCGGTAACTTTCGCCTTCATGATGTTTGCTTTGCGACGTTAAAAGTCCTCCCCAGGAAACATGGACGGAGCATGTAGCATTTCCATCAAATATCGTGTCTGCTAAAGCGACTAGTGCATATATTACTTAGAAACAACAGCGGCTGAATCTGAATGTAACTGTACCACAGCACATTACTGGGTACCGCCACTATTAAGCCGATTCTGTGGAGTTATTGTTGTACAGCTGCAGGCATTTGTCTAGTAATATGGCAAAACGCATCTACCTAATGTGCTGATATTGACAGACGATGCTTAATCCAAAACCATGCAAAATGCAAATCTTGTCGGTTCAGATTGTTAGCTATATACACAATTTAAGCCATTCCTTTTGTGATTGTCAATGTTGTTGTTCTATCCAGGAAGTATTCGTAATGGCTAATTGACTTGAGATTTGCCCAATTGAAACCGTCGATGTAGGCGCCTCTGTCCAATCGGATGCCAGGAGGAAAGGGGTTGTTATCGAAGTCACGCGGCAGTACTGTGACTAACTGTAAGTTTTTATTTCAGGAGCGTGTTATGTGGAAGTAAGGAAACTTTGCTTTGACTTCTGAAGAATAAGCTGATAATAATCCGCATACCCCGAGGAATGGTCGGGAAACGACGGTGAATTGCTGTGGAGGAGACGCTGAATAAAAGGTAACCGAGCTTCGGTGTTTAGTAGATTAGCCTGTCTATGCTTTCGGTAGCTAACAAGCTAATATCAACGTTTTAGTTTAAATATATATACGTTGTCAGCATGCGTTACTTTTGCGGACATGTGTGTTTATATTAAACTAGATGTTCAGTTGTTGCATTAAACATTCATGCAACGTTATGAGCCACCGTTTATATCTGTCAGACATCATATGCTTCTTGAAAATGGGTGTCTACTGTTACCATATAATATCACTTAAAAGCAAGGCACATACATACTTATCAAAATGTTTGTTGACTTTCACAAGTTTTCCGCTGGGTGGAAAAAGTTGTTGAAACTAAACGACTGACTTTAGTTTTGTGTTTTTTTCCCCTTTAATTTCCACAAAATACCACCGCTAATCCTTCTCTCTTTTGTAGGGTTTAATATTCTCCTCAGGGTGGTTGCATAAGACTGGTTTCTCATGGCGAGCAGGGAGGTGGGTGAGACGACTCCCCTCTTGGAGGGTTCAGGGACTGCCAGCAGAGCTCCGGGGTCCATCTTCCAAGGCAGGAGACTGGCCTGTGCTGCCATCCTGCTGGCTGAGTCCCTGGAGCGAGTGGCCTTCTACAGCATCACCTCTAACTTGGTGCTCTTTCTAAACAGCAAGCCCTTCTACTGGGAGGGGACACAGGCGAGCCAGGCGCCCCTAGTCTTCATGGGGGTCACCTACCTAATCTCCCCGTTTGGGGGCTGGTTGGCAGATGCCTGCCTCAGCAAGTTTTGGACCATTGCGGTCAGCCTGGTTCTGTACCTGGCTGGCATTCTCTTTTTCCCCTTTGTGGCGGATGAAGGATCCCAGACTGCCCTGTGTGGGGAAGAAATGGCCTTCCCTGTGCAGCCCCCGGAGTGCCTGAGTTTCAACGGCACGCCACCCAGCAATGTGTCCTGTCCCACTCGTGCTCCTTACTGTGGGACTGTGGTATACAGCGGCCTGGTCCTCATCGCCTTGGGCGTCGGGACGGTGAAATCGAACATCACTCCATTTGGGGCTGATCAGGTAGGACACGGGGGGTGGGTGGGCAGTTCTGACACTACCTATAATGGTTCAGGGTTGATGATTAAGAATGCAAACTTGAAGATTTCAGGCCCTGGAATATGTGCTGTTCTTGTACCTTTGAGAGATCGATGTAGGGAAGAAGCCCCACGAGGACTCACACCAATCTTTGTGTATGACATACAGCAGATTGAACATACAAATGACTGTGACTTTAATATACTAATATGCTAGTTTAAGGAAATCTAGGCCTGAATCTAGGCTATTTTTTGGGACTGCGTATGGGCTTTTGTACTTTGTGTTTTTAAATATAGTATTCTATAAATATAGTATTCTATAACTGGATTTGTTTGGCCTTATATTGCTTTACCAGGGTCACTAGCTGTTCAGTAACTGACATTGCCAGGATGGGGCATCTGTCCTCTTCTGTTCTGCTTCAGAAGGCAGTTGATACTATCTCTGGAAATGAAATTTAATTCTGAATGGCTGTAGATGTGGCGTAAATTTATAAATTTCTTCAATCTAAAGGCTTGCAGGAATCTATTGATTTAACAGTTTTCAGAAACCCAATAATGGTCGACACCCTAGTCATGCCTTGTTCCATATGGGTCTTGGGAACTGGATGATAACCGAGTCTGTGAATTCATGAAAGCTGTCAGTAAACGGACATCTGCCTCCACTGCAGAACTCGCTGCATGCGGCTGTAGTTTCGATGGGCATGATTCGAAACCTCAATCTCACGCTATTAAATGCAGAACAAGTCAGTGTTGATCTCCATATTTCACATTCTAAAAACTTTGGTTCACATTTGTTGCAGCAGGCTCATGTTAAACTAAATCACAAATATGCCAGGCTTAGTTTATTAGGGAACCTTTTGAAAGCCCTCTGTTTTTTGATGAGTCACAAAGCATTAGGAGGGATGATGACTCGTTTGTTATTTAACCCCACAAGATGTCAGAATTACCATCCATCTTCCGACCACTTATCTAAGACAGGATTTTATGTCTGTGGGAGGGAGTCCGTGCAACACTAGGGAAACATTCAAAACCTATGCACAAGTTAAGCTGTGATCTAATTTGCAGCATTTGCTTTAAACTGTTGTTATATATTTGTAAACTATGAATTAATCAGAATTCAGTTTTTGCCTGAAAACTAGAATTGAGGTATTGTTACAAACAGTGTAGGAAAGGACAATAATGGCCTTGGCTGACAAATTCTTTTACTGAGAATCGGTTAACTCAAAATCAGCCTTTTTTGATTACTGTTGAGTTTACTCCTGGGTCGGAATTTTTTTGCATGTCTTTGTCCATCTCGTGGTCCTATTTTCAAATGTTTTTAACTTTGCAGTATAATACGATGAGATGAGTTATTTGTGAAAATTCTTCATCTATGCATATTTTTCCAATACATTATTTGTCATTATTGATGGTAACAGTAAGCATTTGATTTACTTGTGCCTTTTTTTTTTCTCCAGAAGTACATTGTTGGCATTTGAACCATGTTTAATAGTTGAATCAGTCAATCATTCCCAGTCAATTGCAACATCTTCTGTTGCAGGAACATCCCCGCCCCGTCTCTCAAAAACATTTCTAAGCCGCACATCCACAACATTATCTCCTTGTAACAGTAACTTGATTCTAAAAATGGTTGGACACCAGTAATGTACTGAGGTTGTTCAAATAACAATTTTATGGCCTGTGGCATTAGTAATCATGTCCTAGATCATGATGATGGTGGTGGTGGTAATTTTTGTTGACTGGCAGGTAAAAGACAGAGGACCGGAGGCAACGCGGCGGTTCTTCAATTGGTTCTACTGGTGCATCAACCTGGGAGCCATCTTGTCTCTGGGTGGTGTGGCCTACATCCAGCAAAACATTAGTTTCAAGTTGGGCTATATCATCCCAGCTGTATGCTTGGGCGTGTCCCTCCTGGTCTTCCTCCTGGGGCGCACCGTCTTCATCACCAAGCCGGCTGATGGCAGTGCCTTCACCGACATGTTCAAGATCCTCAGTTTCGTTTGCTGCTCATCCCGCAGGCCCAAGGAGCCACATCTACTCCGGTGCGTAAGATGTATCAGCCCCAGGCTTGCCGCATCGGTTACCCTGGGCCACCGTTAAAGATGCTGTCATAATAATTTTCTGTCTATTGATTTAAACTTAAGCTTTTTTTTATCATTATACCTGGTATATGCTGTTTCATGTTTTGTGTGGTATCTTATTTGCTGGAAATGTTCCTATTAGTTGGTAGTGTCAACTTCAGACAGGAATACAGGAGGATTAGAGCACGTAACTAGCTGGGCCATGAGCTGTAGACTGTCAGACACGTAGCCGGAGTGGCCTGAAAGTGTGGCTTTTGTCCCACTGTTCTATGACTCTATGATCTTATGTCCCTGAAACTGAACAGAGATTAAGTAGGACAAGTTTTCACTAGTTAGCTGGGCATTGCCAGTAGCCTTTGAATGTCCCACAAGTTTAGCTCCCACCTTGACCCCTTTGCTGTGTTCTGTATTTGGTTCCCCTCCCCCAACTCAAAAGTTATTTTTGAATGTCATTGTTTGACTCTGGACCTGAGTGACTGAACCCTTTTGAAAACCTGACTTTGAATACTTCAACTTGTCCAATCTTGGAACCGATTGAATAGGTTTTTCCTCCAGAGAGGAGCCTTTGACACAGAGTTTTTCTGTTTGGGGCGAGGGTGCATATTTTAAAGCCAGGGCATTGTGAAACACATAGATTAAATCGATCATTTTATCTCGGTGCACGGTTTAAAATGGCTGTATTTTCTAGCAGAGGCACACAGACTTTTATTACCCCCAATTACAACTGCAGCAGGGGGGCCGCAGCTCAATCATAGTTGCTGGGTGGAGGAAATGACATTGATTTGCTACTTTCATCCGCATGAAGTCCTAGACCGCGGCTGCTGGACACGGCTAAAGTGACCTACGGGGGGGCATTCTCGGAGGAGAAGGTGGAGGAGTTTAAGGCCCTGGTAAAAATCATCCCCGTCTTCCTGGCACTCATCCCCTACTGGACTGTGTACTTCCAGGTGAGTTTCCATTAGGCGTGTGCAGTGTGCACTCGCAGGGAGAAAGCTTACAAAGCCAAAATGACTGCCTGCCTAGGGGAGCTGCATGTGTCCGGCTGATGGCTTAAAAGCACATGAGTCATAGTTGGGGGGGAAAAAAGTGAAAAGGTTTTGTGGAGTTTGTTGAAAGGACTGATGTGATGGCCCTTTAATTTTTTTTTTATCTCATTCTTGTATCTACAGATGCAGACCACATATATCCTCCAAAGCCTGCACTTGAGGATCCCAGAGTTTTCCTGGAATGTCTCATCGAACAGCAGTACACCAAACCAGGTAGGAGGCGAGGAGCTTTTCTGATGTACTCAGGGCGGTGACGAGCCTGGGCTTCTGTGACTCTGCTTGCTAGTTGCTTGCATGCTACCTTCTTCCCTTGATTGTGCTTTACAAGCTTTTATTTTTTGGCATGGCGACTCCAGCCGGCGCGACGGCCGGAAGGAGGGGCATAAACCTGAGGGATTAAAGCTTTATCCTGCTTTGCAGATTGGCACAATCACAGGTCAGAAACCTGCTGCTGATTGTCCTGATTCCATGTGGGTTAGGGTTGGTAAGATTCACAGATTCGCATCAGTGTGAATAAAAGTTCACTATGCGATTTTCACTAATTTAAAAACAAGTGTGCACCAGATATTATTTGGGATGATCACAAAATGCATCTTTTATGACATCTTTGTGTCATTGAAATCTGATTTAAAAGTTATTAGTGGAGGCCCTGTGCCTTTATTATTTAGAAACATGACCAGTCATTTTTGACCAATAGTATTGTATTTAGACAGATTACTCCTATCTAAATTACTTTACAAGCACGGTCTGTCATCTCTGGTTCTCCACTGCTGTTAGTGGCCAGTTCTCATCAAGTCTCTGCCAAATCTTGCACACCATTAGTGCGCGTGTGTAAATGCTTATGTGTGTGCAGTTTGTAAAGGAAATGACCAGTTTTGAAAGTGAACCGAAACATTCTCACTTTTGCCCGCCTCTTTACTCAAGAACACTGTTACTTCTCTTTGTCTAGTTAACATTCTGTGCTCAATTTAAAAAACAACAAAAGCCTCATTTATCCCCGTTTAAAATGATGGCCGTGCTCACATAGGCCCAAAGCCTTCAACGTATCCGCCGCAGCCATAGTTGTTACGCGACCGCCGTATCTTCTTCCGCATCACTTCCTCAAATGTGTAATTTGCTCGCCTGATTTCTGCCGTTAAGGATTTTCTTTCTCTCAGTCCGTGAAGACCACTTGGGTGCCACCCCAAAGGCACGCACTCAGCATTATCTGCTGCAGCATAGTGATCTTCAGTGTGTGAACAACTTGCACAAACCCCTTTTATCTATTTGTTTTAATCGCTTTGTCTGCTGTAATGCTGGACAGTGCTGTTTTTCTTTCTGCCTAGTGACTTTGTAGTTTTTATCATTCACTCAGCTCAAGGACAAAGCAGAACCCAGAATAGTTATTTCGCGTTTTGGTAAAGGTCTACACTGTAATTTGTAAAGCCACATTTCAGTTCTAGCCAAAATACTTTAAGCAGAAACTGTTAAAAGGTGACGTCAGTCAATGCTCGATGATCTTATGCCGTGAAAGGGCAGTGTTCAATCATACACAGTTAGAATGATGCCAAGTGTAGCACAAGGGTGTTTTTTTTAGAGTGGGTTTCAAATTAAGATTGGTTAGTGTCATAGTTTGCTTTCACTTGTGAATTTAATTTTGCTTATTTAGTAGATGCTTTTATCCAGAGCAAAATACAGTTTTTCTGAAGGCAGGGTCAGACAGTCCCTGGAGCAATTCAAGGTTTATGGCCTTAATCACAGGCCCAGTAGTGAAATCCTTATGCTGATCCTGGGATTCTAACCCGCGACCTTTCGATCACAGGCACAGCGCACTTACCCGCTGTGCTTCACACATATAAAGTCTCTGCATGGTAACCTGGAGTGGGTTTGTTTCCTGCGCTGTGGTTGCCCCACTCCCTGCTCACACTCATGGTTTCACTCACAATTTCTTCAGTACCGCCTTTGGCATTGTGACATAACTCGTGATGTCACTCCGGCTGAGTGTGCCTCTCGGGCAGTGTAATCTGGCCTCCCATCAGAGCACTACGTCCGGTTTGCTCTGTTGGAGGATGGCAATAAATCACGTCATCATCCTTCTATTTCTGGTTCTCACGTCATTAGTGCTGTAAGTGGGGTGCACTTTAATTTCCCTGACCCCCGTCTCCAGCTGTGATTATGGTTTGAAAAGACTGCCTTGTCAGCCTTCAGCTCCCTGCACTAGGCTGTGGGATCTGTGCTGTAATACAACCAAACCTGAAACATTATCTGCGGTTCTGCTTGGTTATGAGTTTTTTTTTTGAACACCAATTTTTGCGTTTCACAGGTGTGTGGGGGGGGGGGGGTGGCGTCTTTCTGCTCATTCAGCCCATTCAGCAGCTCATCAAGTGGGGATCTGGATATTTTCAGCTCTTGAATTATTAAATTGACTGTGCATTGAAAAGTTTAATTCTCTCGGCTCGAGATTGTAAACTCACACATGGCATTTTAAACTAAGTTAGAGATTTACAGCCTGAAATTGACATTTTGTTTTTCTGGTGCTGAAATGGAAATCCTTAATTTTAAACATCACTGCATTTCAAAAAGAATCATTGAAGTAATTTGGCATCCTTTAAGTTGAAACTAAGTTCATTTTTGTTCTCATCTCATTCAATAAAGTATTTATCAACCAGTTTTTGTTCATTAGTGAATTACCTTTCTCCATTGCTTTTAATTAGATTTTCATTTAGTTTTATGAGTGACTTTCAGAATAAGAGCTGTAATCCTGCTTGTTACCCCATTGTTTATTGTTTGTTTGTATATCACAGTTGGCTCCCTGGATGGATCAGGCTTTGACCAGAGGTTGCGCCAGTATGGTGATTAGTTCAGTGAGGCCACCCACATGTCTTCTGTCTGAATCTCGTGTGCCAGGCCCCTCCTTGCCCTCTCTACACCCCACTCACAGTGGCGCCCTCTTGCCGTATGACCAGCTTAGTAATCTGCCCGTCCGTCCCCCCGTCCATGTCACAGGTGTCCTTCCGCTTCCCGGCGGCCTGGCTCACCATGTTCGACGCCGTGCTCATCCTCCTGCTGATCCCACTGAAGGACAAGCTGGTGGACCCCATGCTGCGCCGTCGGGGCCTGCTGCCCTCCCCGCTCAAGAGGATCGCCGTGGGAATGTTCTTCGTCATGTGGTCCGCCGTGGCAGCTGGTAGGCCCGCCGTCTGGTGCTGACTTCCGCCAGGCCTTGTCCGTACTGATGTAGCAGCAGCGAGCGGCGCATCAGTGTTGAGTGCAGCAGTCGCCAAAACAGATATTATTTTTAGAGCTCTTTTTGGTGCCGAGTTTGAATCGAAACCATTTCCGCTTTGGACTGGTGTCGTAGCAGTCATGCTGTGTTGTGTGTCAGAAGGGGGTATTTGAGCTGCCAAGAAATATTAGCAAATATTTAAGAATAAGTCGACAACTTGTTGCAAAGAAGAATTGTCAGGTGGGTGTAAGACCTTGGCTGTGCTAGATAAGCAGTGATGGAGGGGTGGAGAACTTTGGGCTTGTTCCAAAACTGAGTGCTGGCACTCAGCCCTGTAGTCCTTGGTAGAGCTGAACAGACCTTCTCCCTTTACACTGAGCTTCAGCACTCTCCACAAAGACATTAATATTCTGTACATCAGAAAATGTCCAGCTTATATCTGGCACAAAACCTCCAAAACAAGCGTGTCTGTTTTGTATTCTGACAAACCGTGGGGATCCGATAGAGGAAACTCTGTCCATTTTGGTAGTGGCTTGTGTTTTTCTCCTCAAATCATTTGAGCATAATTTGGATAAATGCCAAGGGTTTTAAAACGTCGGGGAGCATAGAGAGACCCCTCGCTTGTACTGATACAGGAGTAATTGGAGAAGCGAAAGGGGAAGGTCAACAGTGTGGAAATCTCAGTGCGCTCATGCTGTTTGGCTGTGAGGCTGTTCTTGAGTCACCACCTCCATCTGTGCAACCGGAGCGTGGCACAGCATGTGTGGTCGTCACTGAGCAGGTCTAAGCCCCCACCCCCCCCAGCTGTTGGGGAATCCCAGACTTCACTTCAAGAAGAAGTGAGAAAAAGGGGTTGTAGTTTGAAATCTGCACTTCCTGCGCCTGGTAGGGCTGCGTGACTCCACGGCTGTGAACTGCATGCAGTGATCTGGGACCCAGATCTGCTTCCCTGTAAATCGCCGTGCAGCAGACCCTCTTTTTCTGGAGGCTGCTTTTGTTTTATTTTCTGCTCCCTCCGACCCTGTCCCACCTGGGATTGGTTCCAGGTGGAAGATGAATGAATTGGTGGATTGCGCTAACAATGCATGATTAAAAGTTTCTATGTTTGTGGAATACCAGTAAAAGCGGAACCTTATAGGACAAGCATTCTCGCGTATACAAGCAGACATGACTGCATCCGGAGATGTAAAATGCTTTGTATATGTGTGTGTGTGTATGTATATTTTGCTGGATCTTTGCTGAATAGGGATTTATCTGTACTGCTGGCTTAGGTGTAAATGAGCCTCGAATGGGTGGTCAGTATTACAGAGCCCAGGTTAATGATTGCACCAGGCTCCCATCCTTCATTAGTATGAATGAAGATGCTAAATGAATGCAGTGAAGGTGTAAACGGTCCGCTGTGTTATGGCATGTTATAGGGTCATTGGACGTTGTGAGCTGACCTTTCGGCTGTCGGCTTCTGAGGACCTCCTGGTTGGTGAGGCCGGTTGCTTTGCTGCAGTAATGTTGTCGATCATATTTAAACATCAGATGAGAATTGCCGTGGTCTCTCAGGGCTTCAGCTGTGCCACAGCCACTGATTTGCACAGGAAGCCGTCCCTCAGGGAAGGTCGTTCATCATCATTACACTTATTATGCTTCTTGTTGTTGTCCTTACAGGTTTTATTTTCCATGGGTAAAAAATCCCAGTTAGCACTTTCTCTGGCTAAAATATTATTATGAGTTTGTTCCCAAGAACAGAAATGATAAAGAAGCCATATTTTAATTTCAATGTTTATTTATTAAAAGGTGACGGGCTTATAAAGGCAGTGAGAGTGAAAATTGAATATTGCAGAAAGCAGTGGTGAAGAGAAAATGTTTTACAGCTGAGCTTTGCTGCTGTGGGTCACGGGGTGGGAGAGGGTGGGGGTTCGAGGGGTCGCCAGATGCTCCTCTCTCGCAGGTGCAATCGGGACACCCCAGCAGGAGTGGGGACAGGGCGCTCATGCCGACACCCTAGTGACAGTCCCACGCCCCTCCCTCACTCCGACCTTGTCTTTGGTGACCGTTCAAAGTCATACTACGATTAATTTCACAGCTGGGCATTTTTTTAAAACACAGTTGTTCAGCTTTCCGGCTCAAGGGTACAGCAGCTGAATACCTCCAGGGATTTGCAGCTGTAGCCTTTTATAGCTCGGTGCTAGTAAGCGGCTGCCAGTATGTGAATATTCTTATATCTAGAGCTGGTTGGTCAGTAGTCTGGGTCAGTCTGTGTGGGGTCATATGCCTTCCTGTGACATCAAATGGACTAGGTCGCGTCCCAGTTTGGACTACCTCTCTGCTGTCTGCTAATTTGTACCAGAATGTTGTCGGGACTCACTCCATCTGCCTTCAGCTCCAGCGCTCTTTTAAAGGTACATGAATAAGTACAGTCAAGCTTACAGCAGTATGGTGTCACTAAGGGGACAAACAACCCTGCTGAGCTTGTTCCTTGGAGTTTTTGTGTTGTGAGGGGGTTAATTCTGATGATTTGGTCTTTAAATGGTAAATGAACTGCATTTATATAGCGTTTTTAACCAAAGCGCTTTACAATACATGCCTCGCATTCACCCATTCATACCCACATTCACACACCGGTGGCGGAGGCTGCCATGCAAGGTGCCTACCAGCTCACCGGCGGGGACGGAAGGACCCGGGGCTCGAACCTGCGTTACTAGTAAATATCTTAGGAAAACTGGCATCTAATTCAGTGGACAGCTCAGATATGACTTCACATTTTAGGGTGCAGCATGCCAGAATAATGCCTATCTGTCTTTTGCATCTTTTGTTCTGGGCCCCTCCGGGGAAACAGACTGTTTCATAATCCTTCTAGTGTGCCTTTGATCTTAAGGGTGGTGCTAGAGGGCTTCAGGTGTGTGTGTGTGTGTAGGAGGCTGGGTGGGCATGAACCGGCTCTGACCACATACACTTATACTGTAGGGATCCTGGAGACCAAGAGACTGGAGGACATCAACCTTCATGGCACCATTGACCAGACGATCAGTGGGGTGACCTTCCATGCCTCTGACCTGCCTGTGTGGTGGCAGATCCCCCAGTACGTCTTGATTGGCATCAGCGAGATCTTTGCCAGCATTGCGGGTGAGTGGAGCATGACTGGGCGAGGGCGGGCATTAGGTGTCTCCCTGACCTCATGTACCTTTAGAAAAGGTTATCTTTGGTAGAAATAGCTATCAATGTATGTGGATAAAACCCATCTGGGGTGTTTCCTGTCTTGTGCCGGGTGCATCCTGGGATAGAATCCAGGCCACCAGTGAGCCTGTCCTGGATAAGTGGGTGGATGTGTATGGAGGAGCGGGATGGAGAAGCGAACGCTGGCTCTGGGATTTTATTATCGCAGAAGTAGGTAAAGCCGAGCTGGAGTGGCAGGAGAGGTCTGGAGGAGCCATAGAGCGAATGTCTCCTTGGCAGTACAGAGCTGCTCCGTGGTTATTTTTGTGGTTTAAAGGGAGCGAGGCAGGCAGGCAGGCCTCTGGCGGTGAGGACCCCCTCCGGAAAAACCCGCGGCTCTCCACAGCGTGAGCCTCAGGCAGGAAAGAGTGCCCGTCTTCTTCTGATTTTTTTTTCCTGTATTTAGAAACGAAGCACCTCACCCCAGCTCAGTCCGGTGTTCCAGAATCATGGAAATTGCTGACTCTGAACTTGAAGGATGGGGGTGGCCAATATGGCCAATTGAGACCAGAGCGAGGCAGCTCCTGTGTGTAACCCCCTTCAAATAATAGTGATGATAATGATGATGAAGATCATGCTGATCTTCAGCTACCTTAATAAACCACAGGCATAATAATTATCATTATAATTGTGAGAGCAGCTCTGAGTGTGGATTTCAGTTTCCGTTTGTATTCTGCAAAGCCCCCTGATTTGTAGCCCCACGTTTTGAAGCCTTCTCGTATGCAAGCTCCTCTTTCTTGCCTTGCCTACTGTCTAAGAGCAGCATCTAGGGGAGAGTGACAGGCGGAAGAGCATTCACTGGAGAGGCCGCCACAAAACAGCTACTTGTGTGTGTCCTTCACAGTGCTACCAGATCACCCGTGTGGAAAAGCACGATTTCCCTTTCCGGTCTGCATTGCTTTTTGCCGTACTGCTCCGCCCCTGTCTTAGTCTGCACATCCCCTCTTATTATCCATGCCACCCTCCTGGTCTGAGCCCCACCTGTTGTTCCCCATCCTGCCACTGGGTCTCCCTGTTGTTCAGCGAGCGGCGCCTTGGAGGGCAATGAAAGGCCGGGGATATGATCCGCCGTGTTCGTACATGGCCCGTCTGGCACTAATAAGTGTCTTGTGGCAGCACCAGAGGCCGCAGGCTGCACACGTTTTACTCCCCCCGACAGGGTGACTGATTACTGTGGTTTCCTCCACTGTAATTCTCCGGGACACTGGCAGCAAGGTCATTGCGGGAGACCTTTTATAAAAAAAAAACCATCGCCTGTGTGAGCTTTTAACCTCACTTGTGGTGAGGATGAGTGTGGTCTAATCAATGGTCCTGTCTGCCACGACCCCTGACACAGTTTGGGTCGGCAAACTTTTTAATGGACAAATGAGAAACGTCTTAAACTGGTCAAATAATACCACCACCCCACTTTCATCATTATATTTTGTCAATGTAGTGGTTGCTAGGCTACCTTGGTGCTTATGCAGGGCTTTTTTTTTTTTTTTTTTTTTTTTGCATCTCTGCTTTCTGCCCATAGGATAGGCTCTCCTTGACCTTTGACATGACATATTTTTCCAGTTGTGTGTTTTCATGTATGCTTGATTTTCCCCAAAGGAAATTATTTACTCTTTTTTTTTTTCGAATGTAGGCAGAATCTCCCCTAAACAATAGACACCTGTAGTACTATATATTACAGTACGCGAATGCATAATATGAAGATATATATACACACACACACATACATATACAGGTTGTCATAAAGTGTATAACAGTGATGTCTCAGCCACCCCCGTCTCCATGTGTGAGACAGTTCCTCGTGACACATTAAGCAATTTCAGCCGCTTCTGTTACGGTGCCTGTGAACCACAGTCTGACAGACGTTCAGATTTGGGAAGCAGTGACACCCCCACCACCTGTACAGGCGCAGAAGGGGAAGGGAGAGCGGCGGCTTTTCTCTGTGGATGCGTTTGCGGAGGTTTGAGTCAGAGGAAGGTATCCGTAAAGGTCATGGCGAGTGGCCGGCCTCGGGGTCACCACTGACCATTGTGTTGTACCTTATAGAGAAGTAGGTAATATAGCAGAGTGTCACTCTGCTCCGCCTGCTACCTTTAGCAGTCTCCTGTCCTTTTATGTTTATTTTTATTTTTTAATGCTATTCTGTCCATGCAGTTGCACAGTCTTTGTTGATCGCTGTGTTAAAATACAGTGGATTGTATTGAAACGGACAGCTGTATAAATGGGAGGCAATGTTTATGTAAGTACCGGAGCAGTTCCGAGGGTACATGCGAATTTCAGGCATGACTGCCAGTGTTGGTATATTTACCCTGTACTGATGAATAGTGTTTCTGTCCTGGTTTTGCCTGTATCAGCACATTTGGGCCTCCGGGTCCTTGCGACAGAGTGGAAATAAGAGCACTGAGGTACCCTGGATGAAGCCTCCCTGGCTGTCTGTCTCCAGCCCACGTCTCGCAGCACTCCGGGGGTGTCACCCGGAGGCCGCGGGCTGGTAACGGGTCAGGGGCCATGTTGGGTCAGCAGGTTTGTCTGGGATACTGAAGCCCTTCTTTGATGCTCTGGGGTTGCGTTGGACCTTATCTGTCACCTGTCGTCGGGGTGGCTGACATTTCCAGGCTAGATCTGGTGCCTCTCACTCCTGTTGACAACACCCAATGTGGAGGAAGTGGACTGGGACTGTTGGTTGTGGGGGAGGGGAGGGTGTGATTTTTTTTTTTAAATTAAAGACATAAATAAATAAGAAAAGGTACATTGTCTCCTCACATGGTCCCTTGAAGTGAGAGAAGTGGTGGTGTAAAAAAGTGCCAGACATCACTGAAACCACCATAAAAAATAAACACTTCCTCTGGCCTTCCACACACCCTGATGGAAACAAGGCGACAGACATGTGACCTGGACTTAGGCCTCAGGCCTCACTTCCTGTTAACCGTATCCCACAGCGGCAGTGCCCCTGCTGAGAGGGGCTGTGCAGGCTGAGCCCTGGCTCACACCACCGTGCATATCACCGACCGCCCCCCCCCCCCCCGCAAGGAGCTTTTAGTTATATATTGCTCTTTTGCAAGCGTTAAAGGCTAGTGTTATATCCAGGGAAAAAGAAATCACATCCTCGCACTCACTGGGGAGTGTAAGAGAGGGGGAAATTAAATATTTCAGCTGCTAGCTCTAAATAATTCACTGTCGCGGGTGGGGAAAGGTCACCTCCACTCCTTCCCCATGTTGTATTAGACTGCTACAGTCGCTTCAGGACCCCTTGGGCCCCAGTTTCTACTGGACTTGCTCCACGTACCAGTATCCAGAGGAAAGGTCTGCTTGTCAGCCTAATCCCGTCACCTGCGCCAGTCTCCCTGCGGGCCCCCAGTGGGCCCCGACCTCCAGCAGCCGGACCATTGGACCGTGACTGTGAACCTACCAGTTATCAGCTGGGTCCTTTACCGTCGTGTTTGTGATTCGATCTGTAGTTTTGTATTTCCTAGGTGTTATTTTCCAGGGGTGCTACTTGATCACCTTCTCTGAAGCGATCAAGAAACAATTATCAGCTCCCCCCCCCTTTCTGGAAAAACTGGCATTTCTGTGTTTTCTTTGGTCTGTGTGTATAAGTTGTATTATTTCTGCCTTTAGCCTTGCAAAAGGGTGAGTTCAGGCCACCGTAATGGTGAGATCGCCTTCAGTGTCTCAGATGGGTCCTGCTTTGGCGTGCATTGGCTATGTGTTTAGGGGTTGGCCACTAGGATAGGAGATGGAGATCTCCACACTGTTTGGTTACCTGGCAGGTACCTTTATCCAAAATGGTTTTTCTGCCTAAAGTTCAGAGCTCTTCAGTTATTTAAAATCCCACTTGGTCTCCAGAGACTAAGTAGTCTAGTTAATTCATTTTACTGAAGGTCCTTCCTCGTTAGATGCAGAGGTCAAAAGTCACAGTAGCAGCTGTGTACACACTGCAGTCAGGAGGGGGGGCGACCCTGTGTGTGCATTTCCCTGTGCAGGTGCTCATGAATGTCGTGTTAATTTATGGTAATATTCTCAAGTGAGAAATGACTCCGGAAGCTTCCATACCCAATGGGCCTCAGTAATCGATCTTAACAGCTGTGGCTCAGACCGGACAGTGGAGTAGCATGATGTTGAAATGCCGTGAAGGCGTCGATGTCAGACAGCAGGCAGATTATTGGCCGGGGGGTCATCTGTTTATTAATTTTGATTTATTGCATTTGTAGCACATTTAAAGTGTCTGGAGACCAAAAATGTTCTTGTTTCCCCCCCTTTGTGTTGTCAGCCCACCTACCTTCCTCTTCCTAACCAAATGAGTGGATTAGGACCTCATAGATTAATTATGGTCCGGTTCAACCTTAAAAAAACCTTCTAACCCAAACACCCACCAAATGCAATTGCTGAGTCTGAGGACAGCAAACTCTGGGAATTAAACGCTCTCCTCTGTCCTTCTTCTGAATTCTGCTGTCTGATGCTCACTGCTTCAGATGATGCGTCTTGGGAAACCCCCCAAGCCAGTCTTGCCAATGTGCACAGTTCCTGTGTGTGGGCTATGTATATATTACGTTGTCGCCACAAGGGGAATTTTTTGGTTCCCACGAGGGGAAGCTCAATTCTCTAAAAATCTGACTGCAATTAAAAAACGAAAAATTCAAAAGCCTTGTATTTCTTTGGTTATTTATGGTTAAGGTTAGGGCTGGTTGAGGGTTAAGGTTGTCATGTTGGGATTAGGGTATTTCCCTTGGAAATTAAAGGAGAATCCCCAATACAAATTTTGTGTGTGTGTGTGTGCCTGCCTGCCTGCCTGTCCCATTTGTTCACCCTAGTGACAGGTTTGACTGTGCTCTACCTCTCCTGCCGTCGCCCCCTACAGGTCTGGAGTTTGCTTACTCTGCTGCCCCGAAGTCCATGCAGAGTGCCATCATGGGACTCTTCTTCTTCTTCTCTGGGATCGGCTCCTTCGTGGGCTCCGGCCTGCTGGCCCTCGTCTCCCTCAGGGGCATTGGCTGGATGTCTTCACACAAGGATTTCGGTAAGGCTCCTGGCGGTTGGGCACTCCAGCCACGTTCCCCTTATTTATCAGGCAAACTTTGTCGCTGTATAAATGGATAAAACCTAAGGAGGGTGCTTTTTTATTAGTATCACTTTTTATTTTATTAGTTCTTGTCGTTGTGCTTAATTGGTTTTACCCTGTATCATGCCACATAGCTTCTTACTGGTTAGTTATTCTCTCCTCTGAATTGTATAACCCGAATAACCCCACTGACCCCCCCCCCCTTTCTGGACATACGGCATTGGGAAAATGGATGGCACCCCCCAGCCCTACCCCACACGATAGGCAGCCCCTCTGTTTTATTGGCCCTCCGCTATTGACCTGTCCCGCCTTCACAGAGAAGACCCCAAGCTACCAGGCGGGTATGTGAGGGCACTTCATCATGGAGGTCGGCTAGGAGGGAACGGTTATGAGAACCGCAGGTCTCTGTACAGATCGCCAGTCCCCCCGGCCCAGATTAGACTCGTGGCCATGTGAGCAAAGGAAAAGGCTTCTGTCTGTCTACAGGGAAGACCTGTATAATCCCCCACTCCCAAAATATCATGTTTGCTGAGCAACTAGAAGGCTCCCGGTGAGGTGGTTTAATCCACAATCACCCAAGCTGTTTGTCTTATCTTGCATCCAGAGAGTTATTGTGAGTGTGCAGTTTAAATTGTCCTGGGTTCTTCACAGTACTCGGCATTGAAGGAGTTAATGTTTGACGATCTGTCATGTGAATTGACATTTGATTTAAATTCCACTTAGGTTTATACATTTTATCTGGCTGTTGTGAACAGACCAGGAAAAATCTGAACAAAAATGCCTCTAGCAGTCAGTTTTGTTTTAAGAGTGAGTACTGATAAATAGTGCTGTCAAGCTAAGGACGTAGGTGTGTGTAAATCTGTCCGAGCCGTGAACGGTGGGCTTTCTGGCGTCAGACGGATGCCTCTCGCCTGCTGAGCTCAGGACGGGGGCCCTGATTCCCCATTCGGCGGGTCTGTGGTAAATAACAGTGCTTCTCTTTCGCGCCCCTAATGGCTCATTAATGCACCGTACCATTGGACCCTTGGCGGTTTTTGATTAGCTGGGGGAAGCTCGATGCGGCTCCATTACTCTGCTCACCGGGCCCAAGGGAGCATTTTGTTTACTAGATGTTGCCAGCTTGTTTATTCTCCTTGGGGGGGGGGGATAAGCACCCAGATGTGCTGATGATCAGTGTTTTGGACCTGTCACTCTAGTTCATCCTTTTTACCCAGTCCATAGATTCCAGTACAGCATAATAGTGAATGCATTTATCCATCTGCTTTTTGTAAGCGCTAATAAAGCTGTCTGTTTCCACGGGGCCCCCAGCAGCCATCCCCTTCATATCCCTGAGCGTTTGCAGTCCATGGTCGGGCTCCTGTTTATGGAGGGGACCAGCAGAGGGATGCTGGTGGCCCCCGGCAGTAACCTCATCTCGGCGCCAGTGAAGGGGTGTCCTTGTCTGGGGTTTCTACATTTTACATTTATATAATTTGCAGGCGCTTTTGTTCCACTACATGTGAGAGCGCCAGTGCCTGGAGTAACTGGGTAAAGGGCCTCAACAATAAAACGGTAAAAACTCTGCCGACCATGGGATTTGAACCAGCATCCTTCCGATCACGGGGACGGAGCCCTGACCTGCTGAGCCCTGTGCCACACCATCTGCCTTCTTGTTCATGGTCTTGGGCAAAACATTGTCCGAGGCTGAATGAGCCTGACTCAGCTGTGAGCTTCAGGCACCATAGAACGCATCAGCCGTCAGTCACATTCCAGCCACATCATTAAATTCATTTTTAGTAAAATACAGCTGCTTTCTTTTCCTGCATGTTTTTTTAGTGTATATCTGGACAAACAAGTTCTCCCTTCACAGAGGTATAACGGAAAACTCCTTATGGAAATGAGCCTTAAGCTATGGGGTCTCGAATCTACACTAATTTCCATGATGGCTGCTGCTGTTATTTATTACCCAGGGTAAGGTGCCTTACTACTGCACTTCTATTAAACTCAGTCTGGGTTTCTTTTTTAAAAACGGCGCGGCTTCGCGACTAGTACCACATTCAGTATAAATAATTTATACAAAATAGCTCCTCTAAGGATTTAGCCTCCTAAACACTGGACAGGATGATTACAATTTTGTAACGCTTCTACTACTTACATTTACCAGGATTGATATGTTTAGTTCCTTGTAAATCCGGATCTGGTAGCTGATGCACTCCAGTTGTGCTTGTTTTAGTATGTACCGTGATTTCCCTGGAGTGCGAAATGCCAAACGTAGTAGCAGCAAGTAAAGATGAGATTATCTACATGGCTGCAGTGTAGGTATACTACTACACTTGTCATACGATTAATTGTCGCGTATAAAGAGACGTGATATGCATTTTATGCTTCCTTTATTAATACTCCTGTCGTAGAATTTCTGGATGTGTACCAGATGTCCTGCTGTGCTTCTGCTGTCTGAGTGAGCCTTTGACATCAAGGGTGTAACTTTGGTTTGAACATTGAAGTTGAGGTCTACCCATTTATGGGGAGACATGATTACTGGGGGGTTTGTATTAGCCAGTTTTGATTATTGGGCGGGTTACAGCTCCCCACCCCCACCATAATTTAGTTGTTTTTTTGTTGTGAGTGGGATGGTCTTCACTGCTGATTGGCCCCTTGGCACGTAGGAGGTGTGGTCTTTTATGGTGGCACTTTTATTCATAAAACTCTTAGCTTTATGTTCTGATGTGCTACTATAAGAAGAACAAAAAATTAGATATGGTCATCTTATTTAGACCTGCATACCTATTAGTTATTGGACATAATGTCTCGGCTTGTGCAGTATCTAATTTTTCATACCATCATACAATCCAGAAATCATACCACGATATATGATATTTTATCGGCAAGATTTCAAAAAACCACGGCATACCATAATGCAGCGGTATACCATAATACCGCAACACTGCCCAAGCCTGGGGGTGTTTCAGTGACAACTTCTCATGTGCTTTGGGCTGAGCTGCATTGTAAATTTTTAAGGCTCATATATTTTACATCCAGCGGACACAGCAGATATATAATGGTCTTGTCAGTGGGGCGCCCACAACAGCTTCCGCTAAACGCCAAGGTGTGACGAGAGGCTGTTATAGAGCTTATTAATGGTACTGGCGCCCACCCGGCTCCCCCCCCCCCCCCCCCCGAGGGTTATGTGGGTGGGCTGTGCCAGTCTGAATACACATGGAGGTACCGCCTAGTGCTACTGCTCTGGGTATTAATCACCCCCCCCTCCCCACAGTGATACACATTCGTAGGCCTGACACAGGTCAAAGGAAGGTGACACAGGGAGAAAATAAGATTCTTCCTCTCGCCCCCATCTGTACACCGCCCTGTATTGATTCAGTTCTGCCCCCCCCCCCCCCTTCCTGCAGCATTTGCCTCTTAAATACTTGCCACATATTTATGGGCTCCTTTAATGGATTTTATAGCAAGTCCTCGTTATGCCTTTCGGGGCTGTTAAGTGGGTGAGGAGGGGCTCCAAACAGTCATGCAGCCCCCGCCGCTAAAACGTAATGAGCTCTATAGCGAGCGGCCAGCCTCTCCGCATGCTTCCCCAGCCGTGTTCCTAGGCGCCACCCGTGATGCTGCCTCGCTTCTTAATTGTCTGCCTGCCATTTGGAGTCTGCGCCGGGCGATTACCAAGCCCAGTTATGGCCGCTGTCTGTTTCTCACACTTTATCTCTGTACTACTAAATCGCGGTTAAGCAGTGGCAGCCCCACCCTCCATCCCCGAAGCCGCGTCCTCCCTGTTAATTAAGACCACCAAGGCGCTCTCCCCTGCGACGCACCAGTTTCAGGGCGTTATCGATTTGAAATACAAGCAGGCCCGCGGCGTGTTTATCGGCGTCCCGCTGAGCACGCTGTTTTATTCTTTATGCATTATTCAGGTGGTAGAAGGGGGGCGGGGGGTCCTTCACATTTTTGCTTTGGTCTCCTACTTAAATCTTAATCATATCCTGGTTACGGGAGATGAATTCGAAGTGGCGTAGTGAGCTTGCCAAGCGTGCCGGGAAATGGGTTCAAATGTTCCCGGGTCCATGTTAATCGGGCCCCGCAGCACGTGGCGGCCCCGCATGTGGCGTGTGTCGGGGCCCTGGGGGGCCGCGCACCTGCCGCCACATGGGCCCGGGCTGCATTTGATGTGCGTCTTACGCATGCATGCAGCTTATTTCCCAGTTGACAAGCAGCCTCCCAAACAGGCTCTAGAGAAATCTTTCATATTATTATTCATTTACAAGCCGCCGTCGTAAAAGCATATGAGCATCTCGTATCAATCCTTCCCATCACATCCATTTTCAGCCCAACTCAACAGCTACTTTCCTTGTCATTTTTATCATTATCGGTATTATTTTTTGGCAGTTTAATACGCTCGTATTTGTCTTCGCAGACATGTTAGATGTTATAGCAGGATTCCTGTACGGACAAGACTCTGCTGTCACAGTGTAATGAAGTTGTTGGATCCTTAAGCGGTTGTCCTCTGTGACTCACAAAAAACCTGTAGTATAGTGACACCTTCTCACTAACAGAGCGCCCACTGTGACTTTTGTCACTGTCGGTCATCGGTTGTTGCGTCAATGCTGTCGTTTCACCGGTGTTTCTGAAACGCAACTCATGCCTCCATGTTTTGAAGACGAAAATCAAATCCTCTCTGCTGCGGTCCAATAACACAGGTTTGCCCCGTCATAGAGGCCTGTATGAATATATATGCGTGCTTCTCTAGGGGCTGCGTGGCAGTTATTTTTCTTTTCTTCACTGAAGAAGCCGCGAGCCATTGAGTCGTCCTGCGAAGTAAGGCTTTATTGAGGAGGTAATTATGGCAGCGCTGTTAGCGGACTGCCTGCTGCACACTGCAGCCCAAGGATTATGCAGATGAACTTTCATCGTTTCTGAGAGCGTTTTCTCAGGGTGTCCAGATATCATTTCAGGCCGTAAGTCCGCTGGCTCTACATTGAATCGAATTAGCTTACAAGTGAGCGGCCGGTAGTGTGACATTAAGGTTTATTAGTGATGCATGTTAGCGTTAGCTTATGGTACGTACTCTGTAGGGGTATTAGTGATGCATGTTAGCGTTAGCTTATGGGGCGTACTCTGTAGGGGTATTAGTGACTCCTCCTGGAAAGTACTTTGTTGTATAAAGGGTTTGTCTCAGTCCAGTGCTTCCTCTGTTCCCAGGGTGCCTTGTGAGCATTGTTGTTCTGCTGTGGGATTATATGCCTGTCCTTGACTGCGGTCTCTCTGGCCGAATATAGAATGGACAGGCTACAACCATGTTGAGTTACTCGCTGTATTACTAAGGAGCAAGCATTAAGTGTGATTATTTGTGGGGGTGTAAATCTGGTGATTGGTCACCATCGTCTTAAGAAACCAAACAGTCTTGTGACCTGAAGGAGGGAGCCTGCAGACCTTAATGACTGGTCTGATTTAGAATATCCTGGTCCTGCCTGAACGGCGCTAGTCTGGGACATGGGGACAGTCTTTGTTTGACTGTGATGCTCGCTGGGGCCTGAGCATGTGACACAGTCGCCAGGTAGGTCACACTGTGAGGGTGGGGGGTTATTAGTGGAGGGTCCATCCTGAGTTGCCTCTCCTGCAGTGATTAGTCATAATTAGGAATTAGAAAAGGCATAATTAGCAGTTGTGAGTTTTTGATCCCCTTCTCGCCATCCGGGCGATTCCGTTCCTTCTCTGGGGATTGCCAATTAAACCAACCCCCCACCCCCCCCCCTCCCTGTGTGCTGTACATAGGCTTGCTAATCCCATGAGTGGGCTTTAATAGACAAACCCTGTTGACAGTGTGCTTCTCCAGCTTCTCATCATTTTGAAGGCTCCTACTGCACCTGCAAACAAACGCTTCTTTTTCTCTGTTTTACTTTGAGGTGTGATGGGTCCCTCTGCTTTCTAGATGGAGCCCTTAAGTAAAACACAGCGTCAGTTCTGTGATGGACCAGTCAGCCTGTTCCTAAATTTTGCATCAGTAAAACTGAGAGTAAACAATGGCGATGGCTGAGTAATGGAGCAGTGAATCTGTTCCTACACTCTGCTTCAGTAAAACTGAAAGAAAACATGGCAACGGCTGAGTGATGGAGCAGTAGGTCTGTTCCTAAGCTTCGCTGTGGTTGCTGTTTCAGGGGCTGAGACATGTGATCACAACAACAAATCCAGCCGTAGCCTCTATCTCTGGCATCTTATGGTGGGAGATTCAGCTCCACCCACATTTAAATTCTGTTCAGGGCAAGGAGGGAATGGCAGTGCTAGCTTTGAAATTCAAGACCAGGGTGGAAGGACTCTCTCATCCACCCTCCACCTTCAATCTAATAAAGGCCTGTCTTGTCGGGGCCGAATCCACACACTTAAGGATTCCTTGCACTGCTGCTTCACTGGAGCAGTTTTTTTTTTTTGTATTCCAAAAGCATGGAAAAAGTGTTTGCTGGGATGACTGTTCCTTTTCGCAGTCTGAATGTTATTGATGCTTTTCGGGAGGATGCTGTTGAGAACTCGCTGTCACTCTGACATGCAATAAATATCACAAAATGAGAGGAGTCTCTTAATCCGTCATGGTTCTTGAGATGTTGGGGCGCTTGAAGCATTTATACGTTTCTATTAGTAAATTCCCCCACAGTTTTCTGTGAAGTCTTCATTTCTCAAGACGGGCTTATGGTTTCTTTACCCTTCCTAGTGTGGGAACCCAGCTCAGTCTGACGCTGACACCCGGTTCATTGATTTGACTGAAGCTGCTCTCTGTCACAGAACAGACCCCTTCATTTAACCTCTCATCTATTCTTCCTCTCCCAGGCAACATCAACGACTGCTCCCTGCATTACTATTTCTTCCTGCTGGCTGGCATCCAGGGGGTGACGCTGCTCCTTTTCCTCATCGTGTCTGTGAGGTACGAGCAGCAGAGGGCCCGCTCTGGAAGCCTGAAGCACGGAGCAGCTACACCCTCCTGACCCAGCCAAATATCTCCCTCACGGATTGGGGGCTTCCACTGTGCTTTTTTTTTTTCTTTTACGCTTCTCCTGCAGTCCTGCTTCTGTGTGTAACACCAGAATTAATGACTAAGGTATGACTATTTATCCTGAGAGCAAATATGAGAACAGCGTGATTTATGTTCTTGAATATTATACATATTACGAGTGTGAATACCTCATTTTAAGATGACTCCCCTAAATTTATTCTTGGCTTTTAATGAATTACAGAATTTTGAATAATTCGTTTTACCATATTAATTCTTGGAGAAGAGGCATCTTAAATATTATTGCACACTTGATGTATTTTTTAATGAGAATTTTATATTTATATGTATTATTTAAGAATGTGGGTCCTAGATTTTCTCATATTAATGCAGGTTGTGTGACTGTGTGTAACGATGGTGGTGGACTAGACCACTCCTCTGGTAGATGTCATGGCTTTGTGTGACCCTCGTCTCTGCGACTGAAAGGTTCCTTTTATGTTTGTACAACTAATACACTTAAGTATTTGCTTCCTTTCTCGGTTAACACAATCAAAACAGCCAAATACCACCTATCTTATGTAAGTAATGTAGATGGTGGTTTACATGGAGTACCTGTAATAAAAGAAATGTTTTATGTATATATACGATTTATTTAAGGGAATAGGTTTTATTTCATGCTACTAGTGGCTTATACAGTGTGTGTGTGTTCAGGAAAGTGGATTGCCAGACATCTAATGTCAGAACTAGCCTATTGACTATTTGTACAGGTTTTGCATATGTGAGATTTTGTGTATATCATCTCCCTTCCGTTTGAATCGAGCTGCTTTGAAAGATGTCAGAGGACTTGGTCATCTTCTTGCTGTTCCTGAGTTCAGCACCAACACGCTGCTTCGATCTGCTAGACGGTTTTCCTTTTCTTCAAATCCTACCTGCATCTGCCTGGTGTTTTTTTTTTTTATGCACCTGGGTTCAGGGCTTTAACAAATGAATGTGTCACCATAGTGATAATCACACTGTTTACAATGGAGACACCTGCACTTTGTAAAGGATTAATTATCTGTCTAAAAAGCCCGGTCTGGATAAAGCATTTAGAATGCAAACATTAATAGCAGAATAAAAAACAATCATTTCAAGGTTAAAAATTATAATTATGAAAGCGGATAATGATCTAACACAAGGATATTAATGATGGAATTTGTCGTTAACATTCATCGTCAGTCATCGTCAGTCATCGTAAGCATCGTTTGAGTCATACTTGCTTGCCAGTAGGAATACTGTCTATGTTGTGAACTCATTACATCTTCATAGTTTGGCACTTTAGCCTGTGGTTTGTAATACGACTTAAGGGAGAGTCCCACACTTTTATGCATCTTTTAATAAAAGTGTTAATTTTGTGATTGATCACTATGTAGACTTTCTAGTGGGGCGTTTTGAATTTTAACAGTGACTGTGTGGAGAGTGTGCTCAGATTTACTCGCATCCCCGAGATCAGAAGCTCATCTTATGTTTGCACATTACTTTAGAGGCTTAGCACTCCGGAGGTGAGAGGTTCATGGCACCATCACAGTGCTTGACATTAAATATGGAGCACTACAGTGTTTGACAGTAAACTTTTATTTTTCCCTAAGCAGGTGTGGCTCTATTAATCTATGCTGAATTGGCATGTACTCATGAAGCTGAAAAGCCCATTTATATGCAGACGGCAGTTGGGGCAGACACTCCAGTTAGTGTAATTCTCAGGTAACCACTGAAGCCTGCGTGTCTTCCACGGTTTACAGAAGCTCAGGGCCTTGTTACAGGAGCCCCATGTGGGTGTTCTGATCATGCCTCTGAGCAGTGGGAAGCGTCTGGCTCTTAACTTAACCGTCAAATAAGGTGATCTCCAGCTGAAGCCTTCCTAAGATTTCTCAAGTGCATCTTTTACAGCATCCACATTTACATCCTTGTGACAGCCATGGCCATAAACGCCCCATGTCTGTAATTTGCAGTAGCATTAATGTTTTGCAATGCTTCTGAGAGAACCCTGCTGAAGTGATTGACATTTGTATTGTATCCTTTTCTATTAAAATGCAATTTGTGCCTTTAATATCTGTAATGTTTTCTATTCGTCAGATTTTAACCTTTACTTTTGCAGTCTTTCGGTCACTATTGTAGGTCTTTAACCATACTATTTATGGTTGATTTTTGGCTAAGCATTGGTTTGTGTGGATGTGGGGGGAAGGGGGGGTATTCTCAGAGTGTTAAAGTCAGAGTGACACTTGCCCTAGTTGGTCTTGCAACCATAGCAAGCCTGGTAAACATCTGATAGGCCCGCAGCCTAGAAAATGGCACTATGGTCTGGAAATGTAGCTGGCAAACGGTCCTACAGGCCGGAGCTGTAGCTGTCAAACGGTCCTACAGGCCGGAGCTGTAGCTGACAAACGGTCCTACAGGCCGGAGCTGTAGCTGGCAAACGGTCCTACAGGCCGGAGCTGTAGCTGGCAAACGCTCCTACAGCCCAGTTCCACCATATAACATCATGGATGAGCATTTTAGGACAAAGGACTTGACCTGTGAGCTAAATCCCCTGTCCATTACTCCAAGTTGTATCTACAGGAAAAAAATGATTCTCACACTTCTTAAACCTGCGAGCCTCCCACCCCCCATACTGGGAGAGCCTGCAGAACCGATTCCAGCTTGACCTCGGTCACCTGGCATCCTGCTTCAAATGGCAGCAGTCTATCCATGAAGAAGGCCGTCGTGGGGGGGCCCTGTGTCGATTAGGGCCCCGCAGGGTAGCTGGCAGCCCCATAACAGGGCATTTGCTGTCCGACCCGTTCTCCAAGCATGCGGGCTGACAGCTGCAGCATGACAGCAAGTCTCTCACATTAATGCCGATTGTCAGGCTGACTTGGGTGCTTATAAATGGGGGCCCACAGAGGCGACCCAGAGCCTCGGCCTTGAACTTGGGGAAGCTTCCGGAAGAGCTTTGCCTAATCAGGAGCCTTAAGCAGGACTGCCGAAAAGGGGAACATTAACTCACTTCTATGAAAATCTTTTTTTTTTTTTTCTTCTTTTTTTTTTTACGGGGAACCTGTTACCTGAATAATAGTTACCATGGTGCTTTCAGCTATTCTAATAGCATTTATTCTTTAAAGAGTACAAAGCAATTTTCCCTCATATGTAATCAGAAGATTAGGAATCAAGATGGTGTCCTGGTAACACCACTGTCTTCAGAGGCAGTACAGAGTACAGTTTTGGAGTTTTTGGAGCTTGGAAGATGGAGATATGTACATCTTACATTGTATGAAACTTCCTCTGTAGGCTTATTATTTTCTGTCTCTCTCTTGTCATTAGGTGGAAGTCAGTGCTTGAAATGGACCAGAACTAACTGGTACACAGTACCGACACCTCATAGTTTTTCTCTTCAGGGTACCAGGAATGTTTCATGCGTAGCAGCACCTCTAATAATCTGCTGGTGCTGAATAACGAGGGGAATGATAGGCACCTGTTTTTCTAACTTCAGTCACTGCTGGACGCTCCCTGTATTCGGGACCCCTGCAGCATGATGCTGTGTTCATGCTAATTAAAAAAAGAAAGAAAGAAAGTAGAACTAAGAAAGGCCACAGATACACATGGAAGAATAATTGAAAAGTCAAACGTTGCTAATTACCAGGCAGGGGCTGGCTTATCCCTTGTCCTGCTGGCTGATGTTAATTTAGATAAGCTCTCGCTGCTGTTTGCTTAGTCACCCCTCGGCCATTTTGTCACCGCCACCCTGCCGACTTGCTGATGTTACGTGCCATCGATTTGCGAGCGGGGTTTGTTTTCGCGTCGGTGTCAGTGCAGGGGTCTCGATCAGTTTGATTATTTATCTCTGATAGAGAGCAGCTAGAGTGTGAGTGTGTGCTGCCTGTCATTTGCTCTCCTTCGCTTCAACACACACACACACACACAAACGCATACGCGCTCATGGACGCACGGTCACCATAGGTCAGGGGTGACGAGGGCATCCACTACGAACTTAGCCGCTGTGTGCTAATGGCAGAATGAGCCCTGGAGGAATTTACACCCCCATGACCCTGCATGGCCTGTCACTCCTAATCATCCACCTGCTTTAATGCACACCAAGATACTCTTTCTGCTGTAACAGAGCCACATCAATTCCATACTGGGCAGCCGTCTTAACGACTCCCTGTGGGCACTCACTCCCTGTGCATTCTGGGGAAAAAAACGTCGTAGTTCTGTCGTACTTATGCGTACAGTACTTAAGCAATCCAGACGGTTCACGCAAAATGAACAGAAGCTAGGAGCGCTGGGTTACGTAGTCGCCATGAACCGTTAACCTGGAGGTCACTGGTTTGAGTCCCTGGTAAGGGACCCTGGTGTTGAAAGTCAATTGCTCCAGTTATCCAGTCCAAATACTAAAACGAAGTGATTGTGAATAAATAAGTATAAGCTGGTGACACGGATTGCAAATGTGAGGGAGGCAGTTGTCTGCAGGTAAAGTGAATGTGAAACCAGTGGTATAGCATCAAGGACCATGAGCATATAAATCCATACCTTGGGGTGGTAGCTCTGTCCTTCTCCTGAAAATAATCGATCCTTCTTACATAGGCGATTCCTCCTTGGATGCCTGAGATATTCCCCGTGTGTGTCAAGAAGTTTGTTATGTGTGATTAAAGTAACAGGCATCTTAAAGGAACAAAATATATATTACGGTACTCAGACGGTCATTGTTTTCCAGTTCTCGGGGCGGGGAATTCAGAATATTACAGCCTGGTGATATTCTTACCCCACCTCCGAAGGCCCAG
Organism: Brevimyrus niger; assembly: GCA_015164015.2. Classification (NCBI taxonomy): domain Eukaryota; kingdom Metazoa; phylum Chordata; class Actinopteri; order Osteoglossiformes; family Mormyridae; genus Brevimyrus; species Brevimyrus niger. The sequence continues at coordinate 8,719,194 of JAABNY020000039.1, forward strand.
CATTGATTTTGTCTGTTCACAGTGCTCAAGTGTGATGAGAGGATCAGGTAAAAAAGCATGAGTCACACGGGCAGGAGGGTCACCCGGGCAGGAAGGTCACACTGGCAGCAAGGTCTCATGGTTCCCGTACCCCCACTCCCCGCTGCGTCGGTGGGGAGGGTCTCCAGGGGCAGCCAGCCATGTCTGTTTCTGAAATTCTTCACACGTTTTTGTTTGCCACCATCTGCTGGAGGTCTCAGACGACACCTGTCAGCACTGTGAGAGCCGCACTGCTGGAAACGAGCTCTGTGCTTCACACGCTAGCAAAGAAAGGGTGGTGGAAAGAAGAAAGCAGAAAGGGTGGTACTTTCTTATGAATTGAAATATGTGCGTCCCATGGGCTCGGCCCTGTTCGCCAAATGGGGCCTTCAGAGGGTCAAAAAAGCCCAGGCGATTAGTGCAGATTTCAGCAGGATTCCAAGAACTACATTACGAATCACGGGGGGAGGGAACGTGTTGACAATTACTCGTCTCACAATGTGACACCAAACAGCATGAGAGCAGCGTCAGTGTTAACATGAGTTAATTCACAAAGGGCAACTTAATTATAGTAGCTTAATAACCATTCCCTTGGCGTCAGCGCTACTAATACAATTTTTAATGAACAAAACTATACAGACAAAATATTTCAATATTATTTGAATGAAATAACCGCAGACATGCAGCATGTTTGCTTTCAGACTGACAGAAAGTAATGTGTATTACTCCATTGTTCTGGTTTTAACAAGTTTCATCAGAAGCCGTTTCTGCATGAGGACAGATCACAGAACACCTACCGATGGTGATCTCTCAGTTTCCAGGTAAGAATGGAGGTGTGAGTCTGGCTGTCAGATTCTCAGTTCTGTGTTAATTACAGCTGGGACCCATCAATCAAGGCCTCTCAGTGGCTGACAGATAAGTTCCTTCCAGGCCAGTAACCCCCCCCCCCCCCATTATCCTTCACAGTTTATCGGCCCCTCATACAGCTCATAGTCTCCTTCGCCAATGTCATTGCCCCCCCCCCCCCCCCCCCCCCCTCGAAATGGGCACCTTAGCCAACAACACAAGGGGGGGGGGGGAGAAAAAGAGGAAAAAAAAACAAAAAAAATA
>JAABNY020000039.1:8761280-8773807 GCA_015164015.2 Brevimyrus niger
TTTATACTTTGGAGAAGGGTTGGCGGCGACACGCATATGGAAGGGAAGTTTGGGAGGGGGTTTGGAGAGTTGGAGGGGGGGGGACCGCAGGAGGGGGGGGGGGGGGGGGGGTGGCAGACATGGACAGGGGCCCTGGGACAAGCCAGAAGTGGGGGGGTAGGGGTCACTCACACCTCACGTTTGTGTGGGTATCCCCAGATTTTAGGCCCCCTGTGGGCCACAAGCAGTCACCTCACATGACCTTTTGAATGAGGCTCCATAAATAACAAACACGGCCCTGGTGGGCGTCCAGGGTGAACCTTTGTTTGGGGGCCCAGGCTTTCCAGCCTCATCCCTGTTACTAGCTGACAGCTAACCGCTGTTTATCTGAAGCAGACTCTGTGCCACTTTTTCAGGACAATTTTAGGTTTTTTATAAGAAAGGCATAAAGAGCTGGAACCTTCTATTAAACTCAAATGGCCATGAATTGCTGTTTTCCATAGAGACCCCAGAGTGCATGAATAAAACATGGGGGGGGGGAGACCATACATTAACTTTATAGGAAGGAGCCCACCCCCGACGTTCATGAATAGCACACCTGGGGCGAGGCAGCGTGCCTCCATCCCACCCCCCCAAGGGAATTCAAACAGCAACAGGATTCTCCAATACCCACCACCCCAACCCTTCCCCTGCAACCCAAGTCCTTGCAAGGTCATACACAGGAGGGCATGAGGCCTCAAAGGCAGGTGCTTCCAGACATCAGGGTAACACATCACTACCCAACGGGGACAATAGGCCAAGCCCCTATCCCCCCACCCATCATGGAGTCCTGCCTTCCTCGCACCCCCCCCAGGCAGCCTAAAATCCCCCTTGATTGATCTCTCTCCTCTTCCATCCTCCCCTTCCCCCAGCGCCACAACTGAGTAAGGCTGAGTCATCGTATGGATGAGGAGCCTGCAGGGCTTCGAGGCCGCGGCGCCCCCAGCTGGCACTGGGAGACACTGCAAGAGCACTGCTCTTTTAACTTTATATCGGATTTAGGAGGAAACAACAAGCAACAAGCAGCAGCATCACTGGGCCTGCGGGGGATCTGAGGGGGTTCTGCGGGGGGCCTCTGTAATCATCCGCGCGTCGCTCGGGTCGGCCTTTGGAGGTCTATACACACGACTTGGTGTCCCCCTCCAGGTCAAACCCCCCCACCCGAACAGAGACTTTCTTACAAGCACCATGTGACACGTCACCAAAGACAGGCCACTGAAAAAGAATGGGCACATGCCAAAAACGGGAGGGGAGGGTGAAGAGGAAGATTGAAGCTGTGTCCTAGGACACCCCCCCCACTCCTGCACACCCATTAGATGAATCCCCACGGATCTTTCAATGAGTATGAAAACTCATCCTTTACATTTTGTTAAGTTGTCAAACATCATTTATTGACACAAGCTAGCAAATTAGATCACTGATTACACAGAAACTGCTGGCATGACTGTGAAACCAGACAATAGCATCTTGATTTCTTCCAAAAATAACCGAATGGTTATAAAAACATCATGCATATTTTATACATGTATCCCCTCCAATACATCTGGGGAACCCTCCTTCAAGAAATTTTTCCCAAAGATTCCCCTGATATTTCCATTCAATGTACTGATTACAAATCTTGTGTTTGGTGGAAAAAAATTGTCTTTGCATGGACAGGAAGTGTGTATTTGATCTATCACAATCGTGGCACGTTAATCAGAATCACGTGCATAATTACAAGCATGAACCCTGTAAGTGAATTTAATTCAGTGTTATGCAATCTGCTTCATAACGTGAATTAATGACCAAGTCAGCAAAACCTGATCATGCTTTGGAGACCCATGTAAGAGCTCCCAGCACAGGGTGCACCAACCCCACTGTATCACAAGGGGGCAGAATGTGTGAATGGCAGATGGACTGGCACATGAAACCAGACCAGCTCTGTAGAGAAGAAAAGTGACAAGGGAGGCCATGCCTACTTCAGTGCATGTGGAAGTTACATCATGGGTTTTACTGTTTTTTTACAGTGCCTTTGCACGACATTACATCCAGGTCATGGTGAGCCTGCAATCAATCCCATAAAGCACAGAGATGCCCAGAATGGGATGCCAGTCCATCATAGGATAAACAAACAATCACACATTAAGAGCAACTTGTGTCTCTTCATACATTCGCTAGGAGAATAAGCAAAGACCACATCAATAGCCCTGGGACAGGATTGAAACTATGGAGATGTAAGGGCATAATGTTACCCACTGCACCACCGCAAAACAATATATAAGCAGTACAAAATGGAAGCGCTGGATTCAGATGTTTCCATTTATTGTGCAAATGAAAGCACATGGATCAAAACATTAAACATTGTCAGTTTTACTTTTGAGTGATTTGACTGAAATGAGAAGCATATTCACATTCAAATTGGCTTGTCAGTCTGATATCTGCTGTGAAATGCTGGGCACGAGTGGTGATTTCACGCAGGTAACTGGAAAGACATCTCCGAAGGCAGCAGAGCCCCGACGCTGCGGCCCAAATACAAAGAGAGGTACAAACGCAAATCAGGATCTCCCAGTAATCATGTCTGATCTTGCCGTGCAGCTAGAAGGGGACTCTGATTGCTCTCAGGGTCAAATGTTGCCCTCTGATTTCCAGGGCACCATCAAGACCGTAGTTCATCATGTCTTTTCCACAGATGAAAATGCAATGCTGTTACGACAACTGCGTTTGACCCATGACATGGATGGGGGTGTCCTACTCAAAATGGGACGTCGATTTCCCTCCTCTAGGAAAGACACTGCTCACGCTTTACAGCAGTGCCTCACATTTTGCTGCAGTGCCTCAAGCTTTACAGCAGTGCCTCACATTTTTCTGCAGTGCCTCACACTTTACAGCAGTGCCTTTTATAGAACTATGGCATACTTTGCAACTGTGCCCTGCCAAATTTTATCCACTCATTTTCCATAACCACTTATCCAGTACAGGTGAGTCTTTTACAAGAAACACAGGGCAGGAGCCAGAGTACACTGTGGACAGGAAGTTTGCAGTCTACTTTATGGCGTGCCATGTGTTTCACAGAGCAGACCCTCGTGCTTTTCAGTCAGTCAGTGCCGTCTCTATGGAACATTACAGACACTCTCTGATTGTTCAGACTCTTGATCCAGCCTCAGAGCTTACATCAAACACACCACACTGCTGGAATTAACTACATCCGGCATGTAAAATATATGAATTAAATCTTTTTTAATCACACTTCAAACACTAATATATGTCATCAGGGGCGTACCTAAAAATTCTGGGCCCCCTGACAAGATGTCACCTTGGGCCTCCCCAACATATTTTGCATATTATTTTATGCATTAAAGGGCCCCGATCAAATATCGTGCCGCCTGAATCTGCTAGGGAACGCACACCCCCTCTCGACATGGTAGGTCACATATTACAGCATAACTATACAATACATCCGTTCACTTCTCGATGCGGGGTTGTTATGCCTGTCTCAAGAAGCATGAGGCAGAGAGACACTTCAGATGGGACAGCCTACAAGGTCCATCCATTTTCTGTAACTATTAATCTTATTCAGAGTTGTGGGGGGTGGGTGGTTCCAGGGCGTATCCTAGAGACTATGCATGTAGCACAGAGAATATGGCACCACCATTGCAGGGCACACTCGCACAGCCTTGATATACGATAGCTTTTAATTGATTCAACTGGAATAAGATACATATTTACACTGGCTTATCAGGCCGGAGTCGATCTGGTAACTCCAATTAACCAGCATGCTTTACGGCCATGTTAGTATGGGGCTGAAGGTTCCCCGTCTGGTCGGCGTGGGGGCCTGGGCCTGGTCCAGAATCCAACTGTATGGGAGAGGAACCTTTCATTCATTTCCTGTCTCCCATTAGACAGCTTGTAATTTCAGGAGTGTCTGGGCCGGCAGACGCAGCGGAGATGCTGAAGGGATATACATGGATGTTTACCCCCCTCAGAGTCATGCTGGGTCGCTGGCTGGAAAGAAGCCGGAGTTGAGGAATCGGCCCGACGCGGGACCCCGGCTTTCATCTCCATTTCACGGGTCACAGAGCTTCACTCGGGCTACGCGGGAGAGTGGAAAATAAACACGGAAATGCCGTGTCCTGCTGTCAGATAAACGCTCCCCTCCTTCGCCGCCTCATGCCCAATTGTCCGCTCATCTGTGCCTCTTTAATTGGTCTGCTGGAAAAAGCGCCACGCTGCCCCTCAGACATATTAAACAGACATAAAGTAACACACATTATCGGCATGGCAGAACATTAGCCTTCCTTATAACTCCTTCCATTCAAAACAATTACCATGACCCACTCACGCTGTCATTTTCTGCTGGACTTTTATTTTGAAACTGGGTGGATCAATGGGGACGGTCGATATCCTGATTCGCTGAATAGTTTATACGTCCTGGAGCCAAGTAAGTGCAGCCGAGGCCAACATCACGGTCCGTATGCCATGTGATCCCCAATCCCAGCATCCTCAGCACACTGCTGACATTCGCATCCGCCTGACCTTCCCGTTTTGAACTGTAATCATGGCGGTGTGCTTTATACACTGCTATGATTGCTATAAGCTAGAAGTGAAAGACAATTTAAGATGACACACTTTCAAGCAAAAAGTCTCTTATAGATGAATCAGACATATGGAGGCTCATCGACGGTGGAAAATTCCCCAATAAACGTGGAATTATGAAAGCTAACTCGGTGCCGCTGTGAAGAAACGCTTCGCAAGGTTGGATCAATTGCTGCATCGATGGAGGAAGGGGGGAGCGGCGTGGGGTGAGGGCTGGTCGCTCTCTCAGCCCGCCGTCCTCTCCATCATCACAGTCCCCATTTCCCAACTGTGCGGGTGCTTCCCAAACGCTAACAAGGCTACGCCGATCCACTTCGGAACGTCGGACGATAATGGCCTCATCTCCCATCCAGCCAGCGAATCGCACCTCCTGCCAATTCCTGCGGTTTATATGCATCGGGAGCGGCGTCGGAACCGCATCGGCATAATGCCGCGCGTTAATGTGCAGGCTAAACATCCAGCGGGGACACTCACAGCATGGCAGAGAGAGAAAATGCAAGGCGGAAGGCTTCCCTTCATGTGTGTGACACATACCCATCCATTTCCATTTACCCAATGGAGTTTTCATCAAACCCAGAGCCTATCCTACAAAGCACAGGGCAAAATAATAAAATTAAAAAAAACACCCAGAACAGAACTCCAGCGCATTGCAGGGTATACGCTACGCACTGAAACACCGACCCGCCTAAATGCACCAACCCAAAAAGCTGGAGATGGGGTTTGAACTCACAGCACATTACGTTATATTAAGTGAAGCAACGCAAAATTGGAAAAGCTCAGCCAGTCCCTGGAGCAAATCGGGGGTTACAGGCCTTGCTAAGGAGCCCAATGGCAAATTCTCTCTGGGACTGGAACCAGAAACCTTCTGATCATGGAACCTCATCATTGTATTATCAATACAGTCACCACAAGATTACTCTCTGGCAACCTTATAATGAGCCAGACAGGAATCAAGGGACAGTGCAGGAACCCTTCTAACAGCACTTTCTGTTCATGTTCATGACCATCATCCCCAAACTGCCCCCCATGGGTTAAAAATGTAAGTGAAATTTTAACCGACAGAGGGGAGGAGCTTGAAGGAAAGTTCTATTTTGTTCCAGATGCTGCACAGAGACTTCCTTACATTCACTGCTTATTTCCGTCGTTACATCTTGTTTTTGTCCAGTAATTGGCATGCTTACATAAATGTAGCCTAGCGGTTCTAAAAAGGGAATCGGTATAGCAAGTCCTGCATTCGCAAGTCTCTCCTGTAACCGCTGGTAACAAGGTGGGGAGAGAGTTTGCAGGAAGACGGAGATCAGCCTGACGGATACGGACCGGCCTTCTGCTCCCAATTTTCACCCGGCACAGATGTAGCAATAACGTGCCGAATTTAATAACGCAGACGTATAAATTTTCCCTTTTGTTCTGGCTGGGTCCCTCCAAGCCGAATGGAGAGGGAGCAAATTGAACAGCGGAGGATTCGGGGCTGAAGGCTATAAACATGATCAGACCTCGGAGAGGCATTTCCTTATTAATAATCATTATCCTTATTACATAAAAGCCTTCAAGCAGAAGCACTTATGGATTCCTTCCTCCGTTTAAAAGGATTATTTAGGCCGCAAACCCAATTACCTTTTCAATCACAGTAAAAGACAATACAGCCAATTAGCCTAATTAGAACTAATTACACATGAAAGCTTCTCCTTCGCCAAAAGCCACCGCTAACACTGTTGTGTCAACACACGCCATTAAGCTCTCTGTGCTCCTCGCACCCCATCCCGTTAACGCTCCAGAGCGACCGAGATGCGGCGACGTTACCCACGGCCAGTGCCCGCCTCCTGCACAATCCTTGGGTCGGTTCCCCGAAAGTTGTCACTTGTCACTTTCTAAAGTCCTTCAGACTTTGAATGACGCGGCAGTAAGAAGTGCGCCGGCTTGAAAGGTGTTCAGCCTGCTTAAGCTTGCCCCCCCCCCAGGGTAGCTTAATAGGTCTCCTGGGGAGGGTAAAAGCCCGCAAAGAGAGAGCATAAGCAGAGGCTGAGCCACAATACAGGGGGTCGTGCTGCAGAGGAAGTGTGACCTTCTTCAATCACTGAGGAGGGAGCGTGACCTTCCTCATCAAACTGAGGAGTGAGTGTGACCCTCATCATCAGTCTCGGAAGTGGACATGCATTGTGTCTTTTTGTCTCTCCTAATTGAGCAAAGTTTGTCGTTACAAGACGATCAAATATGTGTATGATCACATACACACAAACGTCCACTTGACACAGTCTGGTGCATGTAACCACACACTCACACACAGACACAGACACACACACACACGCGCAATGTCAAATGGGAGGGTCCATAATGACACTCCCACATAGTCGCAGGGAGGGGGTAGCTGAAGGATGGAAGGTCCACTTAAAAAACGTCCACAACAGGCCATCACAAACCTCCTGAGCTTCCCATAGCCAGGTGAAAGACAGTATCAATGATCAATAGTATAACTGCCTGTTTGGAGTCCGATCTCCTGAGTTTGAAAACACAATTCGTCATACTGTAGAAGCTCCTCACTGAAATTATTCTTATTCGTAAAGTAATTCATTTGAATAGTCTCAAGAAATCGTTTTAATCACTGATAAATGATGATGGATCTCTGTGTATATTAAGCAAACCATATACACCCCCCCCCCCCATTTTGCTCAATCTGAGAATCCATATCAAACTAAATGTATACGACAATCCGTCTGCTGAAACTGCTACGGCAGGGACTTTTTGTGAAGCAGGGAGGGCTGGAGATAAACTGGAGATGAACTCAGATCTTAGACGCTGCACTTTTCAGGGCTGGCCCAGGGATGGTTGTGGTACTCATTTTAGCCCAGAAAGCACAGAAGTAATTTACCTGCCCTTTCACGTTAATGTGAAAAAAATAACAGGAAATGAAAACGACCCGTCCCCCCTGAGCAAGTATGCAGGTTGTTAAGGTGGATATTTCCTGAGAGGACATTACAACTGCACCTTCACTGCACCAGGTGTTCCCATTTGTTCAAGATTTTTATTCAAAGCAGAGTGCACAATTTAGAATCGCTGGGCATTTTTTTGTGATTTGGTATAGTTACATTGGCAGGTTTTGCCACATGTGATGCACAGAGCCAGCGGACAGCAGGGCTCAGTCAGGCAAGAGGGCTTTACTCTGGGAAAATGGAATCAAAAAGGAATAACACAAGTCGGTCATCAAAACTAACCCAAAAAGAGACCCCAGCTAAAATCCAACAAAAGAATCACCTCAAAAAGCTCTTTCCAAACAGACCCTTTGAGTAACACTCTGAGGCACCTTCCCAAAACCAGCTCGCCTATTTAAACCTTAACAAGGACAGCGGTTCAGTTGAGGTCAGCTGGGTGCTCATTACCTGAGGCATCAGGATGGTAATCAATCAACACGGTGACAAAAAAGATCATCCAGACCTAGAGTCTTTGCCTTTGCTCTAGCTCCAGACATTCAGGCCAACAAACCTCTCTGTTCTGACAGGAAAATTACAGGCCTGACTCTAACTTCTGAAAAAGAGGCCTACAGCTTCTAAGCAGGAAGAGACGCTGCCTTCACAGCTGAACCAAAGCAGACGTGACGAAAACCCCAGTCTTTGTGCATTTATCATAAATGTAAGGGTTGTTCATAGTTTATGGAACAAAGGTAAGAAGTTTATTTACATCACGCACTGGTACTCATCTGCTCCAGTGCTAATGACTAGCTTGTGTAATTGAGCTGTTATTAAATGATAAGACAGCCGGTTATGTTTTGCTAAGAATGGTCGACAATTTGGCAGTTTTTCAATGATGCCCCCCAAGCTTTATGTGCTGATGCAAAGCATTGTGGGAGACCTACTGCACACTCACCATGGCCAACGGCACGATGCCTCTCAGCTCCTGTTGGGCCAAGCGCACCTCAGTCTCTACCTCCTCGCTGACCCTGCGGCTGCCCGGATACTCCACCTGCCAGGCAAGGGACCGCCCGCCTAGCTGACCCAGGAAGCCCTCTAACTCTAGGTCCACCTGCAGAATCTTCTGGAAGCCAGTCTCCGTCCTGCTGGGACACAGAGAAAGAGAATGTGATATGGTCAGCTAGGAAATGAAGATGAGAAAGAATATCTGACACAGACTGACACAGATGGATAAACAGTTATTTATATGACATCAACATAAGGCTGTTTTAAGACTATTTCAATTAATGTGGCAAAATCCAGGCTAAAGATCCGGAGAACACCTACTGCAGATGGCAGCTTCTTTAAGGTGCGGTGAAATGCACTGACCCCACTAAAGAAAAAATCCCCCCCCAGCACCTAAAGTGAGAGCCAAAAACAAGATGCGAGGAACAACAGCTGGGGGAGTTGGGTCAAGGTCTTGCAGTACTGAAAGTTGGCACAGTATAATCTGTCAGGCGACCATACCCAGGCAGAGACTCGTTAGCAAAAATGGACACAGGTGCGGCCAATTAAGACTGATTAAGACTCTTTGAACTGTAAGAAAGGAGACACAGGCTAAATGTTTTTTTTTTTCTTTTTTTTTTTACAGAAACGAAAAAGGATGAATCTGAGCTGTTCCATGCCTGATTGCTCTGGATCCAAACGTGCTTCAGTGCATCATATAACTTGACACACACACACACACACACAGTTGGGTAAACATATCTTTTTGGGGACCGCTCATTCATTTCTATGGGAAAAATGCTAATGCTAATTTTGACAACCTTAACCCCTACCCAGCTCTAACCATAACCATAAGTAACCAAGCAAAATACAAGGGATTTTTGTATTTCTTAGTTTTTTTCATTGAAGCTGGTCCCCATAAGGGAAAAAATGGGTATTCATCACATTGTGTCGACATCATGTCCCCATAAGTTAAGGATTACCCGCTCACACACATACAGACACACACAGACACGATAAATCACATGAATCACACACATTCTCATTGCTAACAGGCAACCATGTTCACACCCTTTCCCTTCTCCTGCAGTCAACTTCGGGAGATAAAATTCCATCCCAGCATGCATTGCAGGTAGCTTGCAAGCAAGAAGGAAAACAAAGCTTATTCATGGCATGTTTTTACACCCATATTCAGTTGAAAATATTTCCAAACCATTGAATAAGTCACTCAATTATGAATGTGATACCAACAGACCACAGGAGAACAACAAAGGAAACACAGGAGATGGTATCTGTAGATGCACCTTTGCTTCCCAGACACCTTATTTATTTGTTGTTGTTTACTTTTCCAGAGAGCGAGGGCTCAGTACTTCCAGAGTACACACTCCTGATCTCTCGAAGTCAGCAGAGATCTGTCAGTATAATACGTGGAATGATAAGCAGCCGATTCCAAGTGCTGTGTCCAGAGTCTACTGTGATGAAAGTGAACTTCCATAGCTAAGCACTCACTTGATATCTTCAGCTCCAATGGAAGCCATGCAAAACGCCCCCTGGGACGCTGGGGGGGGGGGGGGGGTGCTATGGGCCCAACCTTCTTATGTCGGGTCAAACACATGCACAGCGCTGTGGCTGTATTTTCGCCATACGCCCCAACACTGGACGCCAACAACTGTAGTACTCAGAAATGGAAACAAGGCTGAATGATGGTTCAATGACACAAATATGTCTCCGTCATTTGCTGGCCAAGGACACAGTAGCGAAAGTCAGAGATCAAAGATGGTATGTATACACCTTTCATACCCTCTCTGATCAGACTGAAATCAAGCATGATGAGCAGATTCGAAAAAAGGACGTCTGGAAAAATGGCACATCTGGAAATACTCCTCTCTACAGGATCATAAAGACTCCCAGGTGGCTGTAAACCAAAATAAAATTTAAATTAATAAATAAATTAATAAATAAAATATGTAACAGCAACACTAGTTAGTTTCAGAAGCAATATTTGTAGTTTTCATTTAGTTGTAGTTTTCTTATCTTATTTTATTTCAGTTTAAGAAAATGTTTTCACTAATGATAATAACCTTGTCTTGTGTACTCTAGGTACATAATGGATGGTAAGTTTTAGTACAATTCTTATTTTTAATATAACATCCACACCACACTTATGAGCAGATCTGCTCTACAGCGCCACCTGAAGGGGTAGTATGCAGTTGCCTGTGTGTTGGCATCAGACGTATGAACATCCAGGATCATGGATGGTGCTACAGCATGCAGTCTGTGGCATGGGATCGCAGAAAGTATGAAACAGGCCCTAGGTCTCTGTGCCAGTGACTGGAAGGTACTGGACTGAACAATGACCTCGGTAGAATAGTTACATCTCCGTTGCACCCTTGAGCAAGACCCTTAAGTCCCGAAATACTGCAGGGGTGCCACATAAATGGTATGACCCCCTGTTCTCGGACCCCAAGCTTCACTCCCAGCTGTATGCATGTGTGTGTACATCTCAAAGGAGAGCATGATGGGATATGCAAAAATAAATATTCCAGCGTGTCTAACTTAAGCAAACGACAAACACTAACAGTGCTAAAATTTTTGTTTCGGATGATTAGTCATTCAGGTCAGCCTTTATTACCCTATGCACCGACACCACAGAATCAGAGACAAGCCAAAGTGGGGCAGAATGTCTGAAGGCACCGTGGGTTTGGCTGGGTCATGCAGCATGTAGGTGAATATCTCAGGAGGCCAGCATCCTGCTAAAAAGAAGCTCTCAGGGTAACAGGAAGAAAGCGTAAACACAGAGGAGTACAGACAGACTGCAGAAGGGAAAGCTGACTGCCTTAGGCAACACTTGTTTGTGTTTATTTACATCGCTGTCTGTAAACAGATTTGGGCTTTTTTTTCCCAGAAGCCCCCTTTGGTATAAAACAAATGGAGGAGTGGGGGTTACAAAAAATTCCTTTTGGCGGCATGTATTGTGAGTACAGTCGCTTCTGATAGGCGTTCATGACGCCTGTGCAGGCCGGCCCCTAATACCCGCCACTTAATACCCACCAGCTAATACCCGCCATGGGGCCTCGCCGCGAATCACGAGTCTAATGGTCTGCGGGAATTAAGCGAGGAAGCTGCCCACCAGTAATGCGGCACACAGGAGCGCGGCGTGGCAGGCGCTGGCGGGGGCGCTATGCGAGCGGGGCCCGTGCTGTCGGCCACACTGCCGTCGCGACGTGTGGGGAGGGGGCCGCCATGAGGCGCGTGGGAAAGGTGGGAAGAAATAAGTGAAGAAAACAGACGGAGCGAGGAGGATAGGGGAGCTGGGCTGATTTCACATGCCCCTGGAGAAGATGGGGGGGCATGTGGCCTCTGGGCTGGGGGGGGGGGGTGCAGGGGCGGTCTGGACAAGGGCCACCAGCTGGTGACCTCGCCAGTGTCATGGGAGCGGGTGGGAGTATAGTACTGAAATTAACATGAATTATCTATTGTTATGAGGCTAGAGCGTCCCCACAAGATCAGGAAAAACTATTAATGGATGGATGGATGGATGGATGGATGGATGGATGGATGGATGGATGCTACCCTATATTGAAGAGACAATTGTGGAAGTTGGAGGGATGGCTGTATAATCTGTATTCCACTTCTGCACTTGAGATATTTGCCATTACACTGCTTCAGAAAGGGGCTTTGGTCGATGTGTACAACGAGGGGACCACGAACCAGCAGGTTGATAAGGATTCAGGGTTTATAGTAACTTTGCAGAAAGGGCTTCAATATAAGGTGGCAAAAAAGAACAATTTTGGTTAAAAAAAGAAGAACAAGAAAAGAGAAATGTAGGTGTTTGTGTGGGGAGGAATAACAAATAGTAACAAGATGAGCATCAGAGGCTGGTCAGGTTTACTGCAGGAGAGAAGAAAGGAAGCACGTCTGCTCTTGTCAGATACCTGCAGACGGGTCAGGTTTACTGCGGGTGAGAAGGAAGGAAGCACGTCTGCTCTTGTCAGATACCTGCAGACGGGTCAGGTTTACTGCGGGTGAGAAGGAAAGAAGCACGTCTGC
>JAABNY020000039.1:8779102-8793773 GCA_015164015.2 Brevimyrus niger
CTGGGGGGACAGAAGGAGAGCCCGGGAGGGGGGGGCGAGAGGGAGGCAGCGGTAGGTCCGGCGGGGGGCTGGGGTGGGGGGTGGGTGACAGGTTTGTCAGGTCCCCTCACCTGGCAGCAGATGGGTGATTGGACAGGGCAGTGAGGAGTGATTTGGGGATGGGGGGGGCACCACTTACCACTAATGCCTGTCTATTTCACGGGAACACTATTCTGCTCGGTCTTCCTGACCAATGCTTAAAGCATTTTGGTGAGAGAAGGAACAAGAGAAAGCAAGAAAAAGAGAGAGAAAGAGAGCAAAACAAGGGATCCATCAGAGTACTATACCCCATGTAGCTATGCAATAGGGCAAACCCAGAGGAAAAGGAGAGTGGGGGGGGGGGGAATGAGGTGTGGAGTCCCTCTGGAACACGGAGACATGCCGCAAACGACACTGGCAAATATCACGGGCATGTTTGCTAGTGGCAAAAGATAAGACTTTTACTTTCCCCATATGCAAAGCTATCTTCTTCATTGTTATGCAAAAGAACGCATTATTAACGCGGTGATGGGTTGATCTTGGCACAGCTATAGGGGAGTCTGTTTCCCCACAAATAAATACATAAAAAACTGCTCATAGACACAGTGTCAATCCGGACCAAAAACACCAGGGAACAAGTAATAAATACATATACAAATACAACAGTCAGTGATTGATGGAAGGCGGCCAATCAGCTCGATGCCAAAACAATACGCTCCGCAAGTCAAGCGGAAACACCCTTCAAAATCGAAACTTTTAAAGACCCTGCAAATTACACTGAAACACTCAGATAGCTAAGCCAAAAAACTAATCCAAAACACCCTTCAAAACCAAAATGCCTGAAAGGCTCTACTAAAACACTCTATAAATCATACCCAACTCCAAACCCAAACAATGCCCCAGTTAAAAGGTCTGACAGGCACTGAAAACATCATCCAGTGATCCTACATAAACTGAAAAGCCATACAATGAGAAGTCGGACAGCGTTAGCCTATTGCAAATTTCTCCAGTCAAGTAAAATCCCCCTTAGCTAACGTCGAAATAGTGCTGCCCGGCTTGTAACTGTGATTCCGCCCGTCATTCTGCGTGCGTTCGGGCTGACTGTCGTCGTTCCACGCGCAGTTAGTTATCTGGCAGTTTGAAAGCTGGCATGACAGATCACAGCAAAGGAAGCCCTCATGATGCTACTATTTTATACAAGACACTAGAATAATACCTGTGATTTATAACTTGTCTGTTGCCATTCAGTTAGGGTCTTTGCTTTCAGCACAGCAACAAACGTTGAATCCTCAGATCAAAAGGCACAGTGAAGGTTGCCTTGACGATGGCAGCGACATCGGGCCCGCGTGAATACCCAAACCCAAGGCGCAGGAGCGACATCCATCGTGCCTGTGGCGTCTTATGAAGGTGGCGCGCACAAGCGCAGAAGGGGGACGGCGCGCGCGAATGGCTTCTGCCGCCTGGTGTCGGTAACAAGGACGCCGGTGCCAGACTCGCGCGTGCAATTAGCGCCGAGCTTCTGCCGCTGTCCATACTTGAAAGTACAATTTCCATATCACACGGTGCCGAGCAGCGCATTAAACGGACATCAACCGAGCTGCCGCACGGCTAGGGTGGTTCGACTAATGCTTTACTACTCGGGAAAAGAGGAGATGAATTGAATTCCGATCTATCTTGCACTCCTAAACATGTAAAACAGATCAAGCAATTAGGCTCTGAATGTTACGATGCCAAAATTAAAGTGCTGTATTAATATGCATTACATTCTCTTCAATTAATCATTTATTTTTCAAGCTTTTTTTAGCACAGCTTATGAAGAAAAGGGCTGTGAGGTATTAATTATACTGCTATAATGAACTGGGACATATTTCTGAGGGGTTTTCAATGGTGTGCATTGGACACAGGCATGGAATGAGATTACTTATTAGCCGCGTGCCGCGGCGAGTAGCTAACCGGTAGATAGGATCCCGGACACACATGCAGCTACACACACGGGTCAGACATGTAAACAGGCACGCGCAAACGTCCGCGTGCAGAGCTATATGCGGAGCGACACAGCGACACGCAGAGCCAGAAACACAACCGAACAGCTGAGCACCTATTTAAAAGATGTGATTCACCCGGACACCCGGGGAAATGTGATCTACACCCGCTGAGGTACACTGTCGACATGACAATGCCGAGGAGGGCCGGGAGGAAATGTCACCGGGGGAGACGCTGTGCTGACAAGTCCGAGGGAGACCTCGCAGAGGGGGGGCAGATGGCATCCTGACCACACCAAAGGATAGGAATCTGTGTATATTTGTAATTGAACGCAAGCCCCTCAGGACACTGCTAGAGAATGTGGCGGCTTCGCCAACCCAGGTTTGAAGTTTATCACGAGCGGTCATCCCCATCACCACCCCGACTGCTGTTCCCCCCTCCTCCTTTTCTCTCCTTCCCCGGCCCCGAGTACACAGAGCGCCGCTCGCCCCGGGTATGCAACACATATCAAAGCGGCGAAGTACACACTTAAAGCGATACAGTACGGAAGGAGTGTGCATTATCACAGGACCCCGTACAGGTATGAAATATTCATGCCCCCCCCCCCCCCGCCCCCGCCGCTGTTTGGCGATAAGCTAATCGGGAGCGAGCCCTGGTTATTGATGTCGGCTGGCAGCCGGAAAAAAAAAACAAGCGCACGTTTCGCCTCCGTCACTTAATCCCATTAGCCGGACGACCCAGTTGTCTGAACGCCAGCCGGCCTCGGCGACAGCGGGGATTACCGTAGCCCACGATCTACAGGCTTCCCCTTACCGCTTTATGGAGGTCCTACGCAAGAAATTGGGGTTAGAATCCACTAACCATCCTTAGGATGATGTCGACTTTGATCAAACGCTATATTCTGCTATAGGTCCAGGAGTATCAGTGTAGAAAATGCACAAAGATGCCTTTCTGGAACGGAAAGCCTTGGATAGAGAACTGTTATTGCTGTCAGGGGCACTGACTATTGGGTATACTAGGGTCTTAAGGCTATGGTGTTCATTTCAATGAAATGCCAAATAAAAGAAAAACAAGCGTGCAAGCAAACAGGTCACCTCTTTTTACATGCATCAAAGACATGCCCACCACAAGATGTTATATACTGTTTGTAGGACCACATTTTTTTTCCAGTCATGACATAAACTCAATAATTTAAAAGATGACCTTTTCACATGGGTTTGGCTTTCAGAATTCATAGTGTTGGGGCTCTGGGGAAACATCTCCCACTGGCCGATCAAAGTTATGAATCAGATTTTGACTTTTGTGCCTAACTTTGTCCCTCTTTGTGGCTTAAGTTTTACACTATCCCAAACGCTATTATTTAATAACTGATTTTAGAAATTAGCCTCTGAATTGATAGGGCTAATTATAATTTATCAAGTTGTCTTTTACTAATGCCTTTCATTAGCTACTTGCTACAGTTGTGTCATTGTTTTATGTTTGGTTATCTGTCAGTGGTTTTATTGGAAAGAACGCCGAATTACTGATCACATTCTCATTCTTTTAATCTCTGGTGCTGTTTTAATTATTCAGCTATGAATATTTGTCTTTATTGCTCATTGCAGTTGTCACGTATCTTCAACTGATACTCATTTCTGATGAAATCCAGCTGCTTTTATGTGTATTAATAAAAATGATATTGCGGACAGGAAACGGGAGCCCAATGAACACAATTTGGACTTGCAGTCCTCTTCGCTCATATGTTTGAAAGTTTGCAAGTTGAAAGTTCGTGAGTAGAGGACTGTCTGTAGTTACTACCCTTCATGTATAGAAAAACTGGCAGTTTATGTTTATCTGCATAACGCTGCATTCTCGATGCTAATGTACGTAAACACTAATGCGGTCCTAGTGACCGCTGTAAGCATAAAGGAGTCCTCTGGATTGTCTTTGTCACTCAGGATGAACCAACACTGAGCAGGAATCAGTCTTGTCCATCTGAACCTGGTCAGTCTGCAGTTTTCACTTTGATGTGCTAGTTTCATATTATGTGTTTCCAGGCTGTGGCATCTGAGAATTTATGGGGGAAAAAAATAAAAACAACTAGACGGTCTAATCGGCAGTAACAGATTGGAGAATACTGCAAAGTCTGGTGTTTTGTTTTAAGATCAGTTCCTGTTCAATGTTTCGACAGAAGAATATACAGAAAACCATGGTAATTACGTGTGACTGCTTTAGCAAATTTCTGTGCAAAATAACATTTAAATTCTTGCCACATCCGCGTTGCATACGAGTATCATGCTTTTTTCACCGCATAACCCACCGGCTTCAGATTTTTTTGTGACATCTGATTATTGTCATGCTGAATAATGCCTTTAATATTGCCTTTAGATTCTATGGCTGTATTGTTCTCTATCTTGTTTTCATCCATTTAGAATATGAATTTGTATCATTTTGGTAAATTTTATTCTGCATACCAATAAGCATGTTATTACAATGTTTCTTTCAGTCGCAGCAATGGGAGAGGAGAAATTATAAACATATTGTTCATAAATGACAAAAAAGTAACAATAACTGAAAGAAAGGGGGACAAGCTAATCTAACAGTTTATAAAAAATAGTGATAGGTTTCAAGTTCTTCAAGCCCTATTATTTCATGTTTTCAACAATGAAGCCTGAATTTGGTAATTATTGTCATTATTATGTTAGACATTTTGTATATTTTTCTTTTGCAATTTCCAATTAAAAATCTGAATTTCGGAAGCTTTTTGCTAAGATAGTCGTTGCTCTCTGCTTGGGGCGCCGTCAACACTAACAAGGCTAGATTTCCTACATGCTCAAAATATTCTCCTCAAACAGTATTTGCTCTGTTAAAAGACATCGAGTTAAAAACCAGGCCACAAAGGAAGAACTCTGAAAGAATGCAAGTTCCGCTGGAAAAAATGTTTTTTTAAAAAAAAGCTGCCCGTTTTCTTTAAACTTAGACTGCAGGTCCAAATGGATAGATAGAGTACGTGATCTCCGTAGGTTCCTTCAGTGTGTCAGTCTCGCGGAAAGCAAGCCATTGTGTGGAGCCACACAACGGGAATCCAGGATGCTGCAGTGAAGCACTGTGCTGTGTCTCATTTAGCATTGTTAATGAATCATTTAAATACAGGAACACAGCAGGAACACATCTGAACTCCATTGGAAGAGTGATGCTAAGACAAAAGTCCTCATCTCTTTGTGCTCACTCATTTAATGACTATTTTTTTACTCTATTCAGACTAGACTTAATAAAAGAAGATTTGGGGTAGAAAAGTTCGTACTGTTTTTGCGGAGTGATGTGTGCTAGGTTCTTTGTGATGCTTATCAAAGAGAATGCACATAGCATTGAGATCGGAGGGGTAGCTGTGACTCATAAGGATTGGCTGCTTTTGGGATCTGCTGGAGGGTCAATATTCCTCCACCAGGGGGCTCCAAAGGAAGGCCGCCGTTTTGGCACTCATATGCCTGCCAATTACTCTTGTTGCCGCACGCCTAGCGACAGGCGCCGGTCAGCTGCCACATGTGCGGCTCGCGCAGACCCGTAGCTTTGAAGCTGAGGGAGCTTGTCATCTCTGCTGTCGACAAACCTGAGCTTCACAATTCGGGAAACCGTCAGTGTCAGCACCAAGTCTGGAGCCAAGTGCTAACAAGGTGGCTGAATCCTCCAAAAGTGGAGTCGATGGGATGTGTCACCGAAAGTAAGCTGTGTGAGTCAGGATGACACATCATGAACATGCAATTGGACCATTCTGAAGGGCAATGTGTTGTTACACATCGGGTAGATGTCTTAAGTTCTATGCACTGCAGAAACGCACATGTTTTTTAAGCAGAGGAAAGATCCAGAGATGTCGTTGTACCAAGCAGCCTGCAATATGTTGGTGCAAATCCTGAACGCCAAATCACCCTGTGTGAAATGCTGAATGACATCATTTTTACTTGGTTCATACTTCTGAGTTTAGAGAAAAAAATAGAAACAGTCTGCCTGCACTTGGTAAATGTTTTGATCTTGAGGCAGAAGTTCAGCATCTCACTCCCAAAAGTTCGCAAAATGCCCACAGTGAGGGTCACTGTATTCTGCCCGTGTAGCAACTGCCGGGAAGAGGAAAGCAGTGGAGAAAATAGATACAGTCTGGTTTATGGGGTATGGGGGGGGGGGAGAAAAAAGGGGGGGGGGTGGTGGGGGGGGCATAAAGGGGAGGAGTTTGCAATATGTTAGGTGCATCCCCACTGCGAGCCTGAATTCTGTAAAATTGCTTGAAATGGGTCTATTCGGTCATCAAAATTATCTGGCTGACATCAGGCCACCCAGCAGGCAGTGAGAACACACCACCATTCAGGTTGGCACTGTAAAGCTCAGACCTACCTGCGGTTGATGGTGTAGGCCTCCACAGTACTAATGCACAGTTTGGTTTACAGATCTTTTTATAGTACTAACACAGAGTCTGGTGTTGCATGTGGTCTATAGATCTTATAAAGTATCAATGTAAAATTTGGTGCTGTGTGCGGTTTACGGGCCTCCTGTGGCACTAATCCGGGTTTCAGAGCCAGACACAGTTTATAGACCTCCTATAGTTCTAATGTATAGTTCAGTGTTGCTAATGGTCTGGGTGACCTTTAAAGATGTCTGCGAGATCAGGAAAAAAAAGCTTGATGCACTGTCCAAGATGAACCTCGCCTTACATCCTTAGCTTCCCCAGATATTTTCTAATTGAATAAATGGCTAACAGAAATCAATAGATACATTCTCCTAATGTATTACTATAAATTTCAGTGAACAGAAACGACTATCGTTGATATTAACACTTTGCCAAACCGTCATACATTCAACGCCTGTATTCAGTGGTTAGCTAGTGCTTTGCCTAATGCGTTCTATAAGTGCCTGAAGGTAAGTATTACTGCTGGCCATTGTGGATAATGGTGATTCTTTAAGAGGAACATTATGAATAAACTTAACGATTCAGTGCCAAAAGGTAAGCCTTACTGCCAGTCACTGTGGAAGACAACCATCCGATTGGGCACAATTAAATCCATTTGTATGACTACAGACTTGTGCTATGATGGCTTCTCCATCTCTCTTCATGTCTGAAGATAATAAAACACAACCAGAGCGAACAATCTATACATCCTATCCCCAGCCTACTGTAGCTGGGATGAGTAAGATGTACATCATGGGGGAGTTTGCTGAGTTGGGTGGGTTGTTGGGTGGGGGGAGGGGTGGGGTTCAAACTGTGTACAAGAAACTCTGACAGATTTCATATCTGCCAAACCGCCTGCACTCACCCGGGATTTCGGTCGGCAGAAATTGACCCATAATTAGAAGCACTCAGTCATGAAATCTGCGGACTAATTAAAGAAACGGATTACGATGACCAGCATTTAGGCACTCTTCTTCCTCGTTAACACCGCCCATAGGTGTCTACGAGAGCCCAAATTAATCACCCAGCAGGCGGACGGGTGATACCGCGCTAGCGCCCCCACGCACGCTGGGGCTTCAAAATTTCTGTGGGTGCGGCATCTCGAATGAGGCTCAATTTGCTTCAAGAGGTTTCAGAACGCCATTGCCTCTCTCTGGCGATGAACAGCAAAGGTTCATAGACGGGTAGGTAGAGAGTCCTTTGTCACTGACTAATCTGTCTTCAAATAAACGTCGTGTGCATATATCCAGACATTTTGATGGAAAAAAATGCCACATACATATTTTCCAGCTGCTGACTCAAGTATTAGTAGCTTAATAGAGCCATGATAAAGAGATAATGACAAACACCAGATCCATTAAACTGATACAAACTGTATTGTAGGAATATAATGTGTAAAGATGTTTCATCTCAATGGTACAACAGCAGGACCTCCTGCCAGGGGTGGAACCCACCACACCATGGTCACATCCAGCTCCCGGAAAACCATCAATCATTCGGCTGCTGCCTCAGCCACAAAAGTGCTGATTTACCGAGTGAAACACTGAGCACACAGAAAGTGCCTCTGTAATTAAATCCTTGTTCAGTCAAGTTCATGAATGCCTGTCACTTTGAGATCACAATCAAAAGTGCGGCAATTGGTAAGTATTCACCTTTGCACTGACCCTCAAATGGAAATAATTAAAAAAACATTAATAAAATTTTTTACAATCCCCTTGCATTCTGGCAAAGTGTGTCTTCTTTGACATTGTCATCTTTAAACAGAGACAGTCACGGTTTAGCCGCATCATAGGCCACAGTCCAATCAGAAACATGTAAGGTCACACTTTGGTCACGCTTCCTCCAGGACTCCAGTTCAACCTGTTAACCCCGATTGTCCAGAGGAAGAGAGACCATCAGTTCTCCAAAATATCAAGTAAGGTTTGCTGTATGATGGCTAGGCTTATCAAGCACTCCCCCAGTGGAAAAAGCTCTCAAGTTCCCGCGTCCCCTCTCCCACCATAGGAAACATCCTTGACCCCCCCTGTGTGTGTCACAAATGCCGATGGTTCTCAAAAATCTGTCCCCCCTGGGGTTGCTGGTTTTCATCACAAACAATCTGTGAGCGAGCAGGGTTTAATTCAGCTTCTGCGTTGCCATGGCGATCGACCAGCAGCCCTTACACCACCAGTAATGTGATTAATGAAACCCAGTCTGATTGGTCCAGTAATCCAGGGTGCTGGAGATGAAATGTGGGTGGCCTGTAGGTAAGCTTGGTGTGTACAGCGCTCGGGGGTTATATTCACTCTGTTATTTTATCATTGCAATTTTTCGATTGTTTTCTTAAAGGGTCCTTGACCTTTTTTTGTTTTGCCACTCCAGTCAATAAACTAATTTTAATTTGACTCAACATGGCTGTCCCAAGCCACTGAAAACCTCTTGATGCATTTGGCCTATTGCACAATAATTATCTGGGTGTTGCAACTAAGAAATTTTATAAAGTATGGAATATTAGTATATAGCTACGAGACAAAAAACGAAAAATGTTTCCCTAACTTTGTTAATTTCACAGCTTTAATACAAATTAATTAGGATGATTTAGCAAGAATCATTTAGCAAGTGAATTGTTCCAAACTATTAAAAAATTATCTAATTTTGTATTTATAATTATTGCTCAAGTCTGCATTATAATCGTCAAAATTTTAACTATTGCAAACAATCCAAGTAACAATTGAGATGCTAGCTTTAATGTAATGAATGACTTGCATCGTTATTTAAGAGTTCAGCCAGAACAAAGGCAGGCATAGTGATCCCTTTGATTAATCCGGCTCTCTCCACCCCCAAACAACTCCCCTTGCCTTTCCCTATATTAACTTCTCTCTTTCAGTTGCCCCTTTCCTGTTGCCCTCTCTTTCCCCTGTCGTGAAGTCCTCCTGTTGCCCATTTGATTGGCGGTGGACCTCACAGATGCGTATATGCCTCCCGGCCAGCTTGAGCCCTTCCAGTCCAGCTTTGCTCTGACACAGAGCTCATTTCAACTTGGATCTAACCGCAATGCACCTGATAGTCCTGGCCAAAGGAAAAAAGGGCATCCTGGTCCTGGACAAATGGATCTTTGATGCATCCCTAGGAGTCTGCACACTGTCTCTTATCAGACCATCCTCTCTGAAAGTAATATCACCTACTGTACTGTACATCAAATAAACCTCAGTCTTGCTCTTCTGATTCCAAAAATTCTGCTCCACCTGCAGAATATAGATCTCGCAGCCACATATTTCCAAAAAACGGAGTGATTAATTTATTGAGTCAGCTTACACGTAATTTTACTATCTTCATCAGATGTGATTTGATTGTGCATTTTCCCTCCAGAAACCGCACATACAATTAAATGCAAATTGTAACAGGATTTGTTCCCCTAAAATAGGAATATCCTTCTGCCTCCGGAAGCATTATGAAAACTAATGAATCGCCATGTAATCTGTCATTTATTAGCCTCAGTTATGTTTTCAAATTTTCAAGTGTTGATAATGGCTAATTTGGTGCAGCATATTTGCTAATTAGGCAATAGGCCTTTGTCCCTAAATGGCTTTAACTGAAACTTGCAAAACTGAGCAGTTATTTTTCAGTATGGCCTTGCCAGCTCGAGATACTACTCAGAGACAGATAACATCCCATCGTCAATGCTTGTCTTTAGACAGCAAGATTATTCAATATAAATTTAGCACAATAAAACCGCCAATAAAATTAAATGTGATCTACTAAAGCTGAAGCACTGTGATGTTTTTTTGGGAAAGACTGCAGTAAGATCAATGCACCCATGATGGTGTTCGCTAAATTACTGTGTGAAACTGTCACTCTGGGATCTGAAAGCACGTGCTGGATCAGGCAGTGAAGTGAATAATGAGCTAGGAAACACTCATTAAACACAGTGTAATAACTTGCCGAAATTATGTAACTCGCATGTACATCGTGTATTTAAATAAGTTATGTAATTACAGCTTAGATAAATGTCATTTTAAGCGTCTTGAAGTATTTTGATGCCAGACGTCACATCAGAAAAAAGTTGATGTAGTTGTTTGTGTTTGTGCGTATTGATGATTTGCACGCTGATGACACTGGGTATCCTTCACTTTGCCTTAATTTTCATTAATGCCTATAATGGATTGGCCTGCTGTCTGGAATGTTCCTTGGGCCTGTGCTCCCTGGGATCGGCTCCAGCAGGGGTGGCAAACCTGATCCATGGAGGGCTGGTGCAGGTTTTTGGGATGCTTACATCACCCTGTACCGGATAAACCAATATGGATGGATGGATGTACATCACATGTGATACCAGAATAAAATAGTTGCAATGTTTTATAACCAATTGAGAGTTAGAATCTCCATTCATTCCCCTCAATACAGAACTTTTACTTCAAAGAAAGCAAATAAGCAGACTAATTCTGATAATTATTCTAACTACACAGTGATGTATATTTTGCTGGCAACAAATTAAGGTATTAGTTTTGACAGAAATGTTATTTAGTGTTGTTTGCAAACTGACCGTGCTGTGCCGCCAACATTTATGACCCAAAAATGATATAAGAAGAGAAAGGCCATAAAATGAACGCAGAATAATTATGGTCAGTGGAATTTATGCGTTTTGTGCCATAAATAGACCACTATTGCATCCCAGTGTGCTTTGTGAGGAAGTCTATTTATTCATGATAAATGTGTCACTCATTATGTGTAATCATTTAAAGCATCGATCCATCTTCCATAGCCAATTATCCAGTACAGGGTACTGCTGAGCCTGGGGTATATCGCAGGATGCACAGGGCACAAGGCAGAGGACACCATGGATGGGATGCCTGTCTGGCAGAGGGTACACACAGGCTAACACAACTTTGAGATGCCAGCCGATTCAAATGCATGTTTTTTTTGGATTGCTGGAGGATACTGGCGTATCTGGCAAGCATGGAAATAACATGCAAAATGTACACACTGAGCCAGGGGTGTTGATCTAACTCCTGACCCTAAAGTGCCATGACATCAGCCTCATGTGACTATTTCAGGGGCCTGAGCACCTGCTTACTTTGCCCAAACTAATGTCAACATGGTATGAGCTTTTAAGGCATTGACTCTCCCTTTTTTAACCTTTGAACATCTGCCCATTGAAAAGTTTGCACAACCCTAAGCTGGATATAATATATTTTATAGTATTGGCATGGACTGGTCAAGAATTTCGTGCTTGCAGCAGATGCCTTCAGCACAGACATACAATGCACCATGACAATCATTCTGTCTTCATCCAATCAGCCAGGAGCTCCCTGGGATCCTCCTCCATTAGCTGAGCAGCAGTGTCGGGGAGCAAAGCTCAGCGATGTCTGTGCTGTCATCGACCAGATCTCACAGCAGCATTCCCAAGTAAGCGCCTTTGGGAAGCGAGCTCCTGTAGACGGCGGTCTGGCAGGCTTCCCGCGCTCACCGATTGGCCACTGCACGAGCATGTTCACTTCTGCTTCTGTCACTCTGTCACCCGCGGTTACAGCATCTACCTTCTGAAAAGCCCCGGGGTTCATCCAATCGCAACGGCGAGTGTTTTCCAATCTGTGCAATGCTCCATGAAGAAAACTATTGAGCTACCTGAGGGGAATAGCCGGGAACAAATCTGTTTATGAAACAAATGCACCGCCATTATGGCTCAGCGGGCACCCGCTAGGCATGCTGGGAACGGCCCTTTTATCCTTCTGTATTAGTTGGCAGGCCAATAAAAGCATAACGAACAAACTCTATTTGCTTCATGCTTCTGCTTACAGTATCTTTCCCAGCATACACATAGCAAGTTCTCTAGGGCCCCAGTACACTTCTTGTGTTTATGCGCAGATGCATATGAGCGATTTTGTGCATCTCAGAACACAGCTGTGCATGGAGAATATGGAACTCCATAATGGGAAAGACTATTATATCAACCATCTCCACCACCAGTAATAATGCTTTATTATTAATACAATTCAGAAGGCTACATTTGAAACGTAATACATGTACCCTAATTTACCCTGTTAAAATGTAATGTAACTATTTTGATTACTTTGTCTAAGTAATGTAACTTATTGCATTTGAATTTCTATTTGATTACATTTCTCGCAAATGTTTTAAATTGGGCAATAAAACTGAGAAGTCGCAATGGCTTTGCGGACCACTGTTGACCGGAAATGTGCCAAAGAAAGCATTTCTGCAAAGCGAAAAGATGCAAAGCTACAAAATGAATGTTATATTCCATGTATAAGCTTTTTACCGAAAAGAATATATTCAGATTGTAATGCCCAACATCTTCATTAGTGACTGTAATTTAACATGTTTTCTCTCTTTAACTGTAACAGATTACAGTTACATTAATTTTGTAATTTAATTGCATAACGGCATTGCATGTAACTAGTTACTCCCCAACAATGATTACTAATGAATGCAGCTCCATAGTTAGCAGTTAAACCCAGGAACTTGTAGCACCTATAGCATTAGCGTGGATACCAAAGGGAGCCCTGCTTCCTCTACACCCACCCCACTCCAGGGGGGGATTGTCCCCATCGCACCGCTAGAGGTCAACAATGAACGCTCTGGAAACAGAACAATTCTGCTTCATCACGGCCTCTTGTTCTCCTGATGACTGCACCCACCGAATTTGTTCTTGGGAATAACAGCATTATTACACGTCTGGCCTCCCCTCCAGGGGCCTTGAGAACCCTCGTGTCGTTTGACATCACCACGAGGTAATCTGTGCTGTTTCCGTGGTCACGGTCTCCCACAGGAACACCGCAGCAGGCAGTGCCAGCTCACTGTGATTGGTATAATCAATGTGCTGTGGAAGGTGGATGAATGTGGATAGGTGTCGGGGTGGGGTAGGTCTGGAGGTGGGGTGGTCTAAAGGTGGGGTGGGTCTGGCCCCAGATCCAGCCTCAAGTCAGACATTTTGTCTGATCAATCAGCATTGTTTCTTCACTGTTATTCTTGCGTTCAGTCGTAAGAGGTTGATATAATTTGACGTTAAGCATACGGGACATAATTATTTGCAATCATAAGCATTTGCTCGTATCGCACTTGTTACTTGGGCTATTGCAGTGCTGAGCCGGGCTGCAGTGACCTTGCTCTGAACTTGATACAGGCCCCTCCAACATCTATTTATGCGGCGGCAAGCTTCGCTCAGAACTTTGCTGCTTGTTAAGCAGAAGGCGGAGAGCTGTGTCTGCCTCGAAGGCCCATTGTTGGGTTTGTGGAGCTGTTTTGTCTACTGTAGCTTTATCTCAGGATTTCTGTCTTGTGTTTGCCAATGTCTCTGCTCTGCATGTGTGGCTGTGTTTGCCTGAGTCTTGTTTCAAATTCCATTGTTTTGCTTAGTCAGAGTTCTGCAGCTGTGGTGTATGTTTGCTAGAGTCTTGTTTATGGGTTAGTAGTGCTGTTCCAGTTCCCTTGTTTTTTGTTTTTTTATCATCCCCATTTCAGGCTCCCTGTGACTTGGTTCACATTCCTGGCTCTGGTTCCTGGTTACTCTAGTTCTCTGAATCCTCCTCATCCCTGTGCCACCCGGCCAGTCAGCTGCCCCAGTTGTTACTGCCCAATAAACTGTTAGGTGGAAAACCTGGCATTTTGGGAGGGAAGCTCCAGATCAGGATGCAACTTATTTGTACTTTGTCAGTTGTGGGAGCAAATAAAATGACTTATAATAAAATGATTAGTGGATTGTGATATTTAAGGGACTTGTACTTTCACCAGTTTTACTTAGATCACTTCTTTTGTTGTTATTTTACATTCATTTTATTTTGCAGATGCCTTTATCTGAACTTCTAAAGCGATGCACAGGTGAGGCAAAAAGCACAGTACAGACACAGCTGTCGGAGAGTCAACTAGGCGTAAGTGCAACTAGGCTGAGCTTCCAGTTAACACCCAGGAAGCTGTTTCAGAGCAGGAACTACACTACAATGTCCAACAAAGCAAGAACCGAATTCAATTCAGTCATCAGAAGTGCAACATTAAGAACATTCAGGGAACAAAGAGAGTCCTCAACAAAATATTTTGGGACAATTTGTAAATGCGTCTCAGTTGAAGTTACAGCAGCCCCTTTCGGACTTAACTGAGCAGCCCTGAGTTGTAGCCAATGCGTATCTTCATATTGTTGAAGATGAAATGCCGTCTCCACCCGGGTCTGTTTATTAGAAGAGATTCGCAGCAGATACGAGGAGTAGTTGCACGTCACAAATTTATTCTTTGCAAGATTGCAAAGTGAGAGCCATCAATTGACAT
>JAABNY020000039.1:8802496-8813746 GCA_015164015.2 Brevimyrus niger
CGCCGGCTTAAACCAACGCGGTGCGAGGATTTAGGTCTTCCCCCACCCCCCCCCCCCCCAACCCCATCCCCCCCCCCCGATTCCGTGACCATGTTTCGCCTTCCTTCATCTCATCCTAATATTATTGCATTAATAAACTCATGGTGCTGTTTCATCCAAAGCTGTTATTTTTTAACTGCTATTTGTCCTGTCCATGAGAAATTACCTTGCCTGCCCATGCAGGCCCATCCCTCATGCACCTCTAGTCCAAAAAGCCTATATTAAGGGAAGGAAATGTTCTGGGAAAAACAACCGCCACTGAAATCTCATGATCGTAATGAACACTCTGGACACAAGGATGCGGAGATTTAAATAGGGAGAGACTTTTTGCGAGCTCACTTTGAATAGATTGTCCCCTTTGAAGTACAAATCCGCATGTGATCTGTCGTACACGAATGGTCACTAGCAGACAGCCGAGCCCTCGCATTTCCATCCACATTTGTTCATTTAGCGGACGCCGTTATCGCCACCGCGTGCGATGGCCCCCTGTCACGTGACATCAACGGTGAATAGCCAGGCAGGTTTGAACAGCAAAAAACGTGAGCTGCGCGCTCTCAGAGGGGCACGTAAGAGTGGCATTAGAGCGTTTCCTCAAAGATATGACCTTCGCAGAAGAACTGTATTAGTGTAATGAGCAGACTCCGGGCATGGGAAGCAGCGGCCATCTGGTGTGAGGTCAGAGCCTTCGGGGAGAGGGTGCGAAAATGCAGTGTAAGGAAAGATCGTTAAGCAACAACGCCACAGTAATGGACGGCTCGCCACCACATCAGTGCAGGCTTCCAAGGTACGCTGAGGACATGGTGCTGTGCAAAAATCATAGACAGTCAGAGAAAATGGTATTTAAATAATCTTCATGTCAGTGTAGAACTACAGTATGAGATTATGTCTGTCAAAGTGTGTCAAATAAACCATTTCATTGCACTTTATTATCCAATACACCTATGTATTTATTGACTTGACCACTAGCACACCCCGTCTGGCTAATCAATACCTCATTGACTTTTAAAACTAATCAAATTAATGAATTAATGGTGAAAAGTAGGACATACATGGAATGGCTGAGGTGCCCCTGCGGAGAGATTTGGGAAGTGAAGTGGTGATTTACCTCACCAAAGAGATATCAGTGACTCTTTGGGGAGCAGGCAAAATACCTGTTAGTTTTTATTGAGTTAAATTGTGCTTTTTGCTTACTACCCAGACAAACAGCCTCTTTTTACATGGGACACCCTGTGCCAAGTAGTGCATTCCCCAAATTCCTTGATTGATAGCTATACTGTGGATGGCTGACAATAACATTTTCTTTGACGGACTTTTGCAAAAAACTGTATGTTCGATTTACAAAGGCTGAAACACCCCCGTCAAACACATACATCTGGCGCTCACCTCCTGCTACAGGCAGACCTAGGAGGTGGGGGCACTGAAGAGTTAATCCAGGAGTGTGCCGCCCTTGAAATTGGATCGGCCATCGCTTCTGAAATTCACGCAGGCGCGGCCCCCTTCCAGCCAACCCGCACCGAGCGACCCATTTAACAAGGTGCTCTGCATCCAGTGCATCAGCATATCGATGCAATCTAATTCACTCGTTACCTAAAGAGCCGTTAATAAAAGTATTATTTACAGCTACTGGGGGAGAAGGGGGCGTCTGGCACCTGAGCAGAAGGCTGCCTTCCCTGACACAGAAGGGTTTCTGGGCCAAGGTTGAGATCTCTGCGGACTATTAGTCAAACTCCAATCAGAAACTCACAGTCTGTGTGGCTGTGTATCTGAACACCATCTATGTGATGCTTCTTTAGCCCCAGTGGCTCACAGATGGGAGGTGGAAGGAGGAC
Source organism: Brevimyrus niger (assembly GCA_015164015.2). Taxonomy (NCBI): domain Eukaryota; kingdom Metazoa; phylum Chordata; class Actinopteri; order Osteoglossiformes; family Mormyridae; genus Brevimyrus; species Brevimyrus niger. The sequence goes on from JAABNY020000039.1 coordinate 8,804,365, forward strand.
TTCACCAGATGAAAGCTTCATGTTGTTCAAGGTGATTGAAGATGTTTCTGTATTGATTATAATGGAAGATGGCTCGCACAATCAATCGAAATGAAACTGATCTTACTCATTTTTGACAGTGTTTAATTTCCCGTCCTCTTCATTGACTGCAGAAATAAATATATTTAACAGAAGATGCTTACACACCAACCAATTTTAATAAGTCTTTAATGGGGTACATTTCAATGTATCTGAAGATAAAAACAAATTTCACAGCATAAACGACATCAAGGTGACAATAGATAGTGTGGTCTTAGCTAAGTATCTCTGCAGAACCTGAAAAGCGCTGATGCTGTTAGGATCAGGCGGGAATCACTGAGGAGACTGGATGTGCCCTTTTGAACAACCCATCCACATTCCAGCCGACCTGCATCACGGGTGGCCCTGGAGCCTATCCCAGGCAGCACAGGGCCAGTCTAAATGAGATGTCACACCCATAGTACCGGCATTTCTGAGAAGCCTATAGGGGACCTTCACAATATAGGAAGAATGTACAAATTCCACTTGCTCTCACACATAGGAAGGATTCGACCCACCAAGCCTGAACGTATCAGTAAGCAGTACTACATATTGAGTCACCATTACTGTACCATCCACTTCTGAAAACTGCAGGAGTCTCTTTCACACCACAGCAGCAAGGGCAGTCCTTATAAGAACTCCTGTATCCTTTAAAGACCCGTGTCAATTAGAGACAGACCAAGCGAAAAATAGACAGCTGAACAGGCAGATAGATAAAGGGAGTGTAGTGAGCAAGGCCTTGGCAGCTGTAGAGAAAGGCAGTGTTACTAAACGTTTATCTTATACGATTTTAGCATGCTCCTGCTAATTTGCCCAGGTGGCGGTAGCATTAGCAAGCACCTGTTAATGTTAGCAAATAGATACAGCATTACCTGGCCACTGCCAGAATGTGAAGGTCAGTATTAAAGAGCCGTTGCTAGCATCTACAGGAACAAAGAGGCAGAGTTGAAGACTCTTTAGCTAGCTACGCACAACCGCTACGTGAGTAAATGGGTATGAGCTGATGTAACCCCAGGGCGCTGCTGGAGCTAAACAGGCAGTGAACTGGACGTCAACCGAAAAGCCCTCAAAGACTCTTCTCAATCTGAGGCTTGTCACAACACTTCAAAATTCTCTCACATGATAGAGGGGATTGGCAATCCCACCCCATCCCCCCCCCCAGTGATCATTGGGATCCAGAAAGAGGCCCCTCAGCCATTTTCTCAATAAATAATGATTAGATAACTGGAAATGGAAAGCTGTCTCTCAGCGACTCCGAGGGAAATAAATATCTTTTGATGGAATCCAATAAATCAGAAGCGGAGAGCTGGTGGGAATTCCCGGGCCAGCGTGGAGTCGGGGGGGGGGGCAGTTTGAGGACAAGCCTGTTTGTCGTTTCCTCACCAGGGGCCACTGGACCATGGCAACATCGTCACTGGCTCTTTGACCAATGGTAATCACATAAACAATCCGAAACGGGTGACTGAGACACTGGAGGAGGTTGCCCTACCAGCTGAACTAACAAGGAAGTAAGAAGCAGAGTTTTGGTTAATAACTCCAGCCCTATGTTTGCCTCCCAAGGCACAGCAGCGGATGAAACTGCTACAGGAACAAGAGAAGAGTAATAATAACAAGAGAAACAAAAGCAATATCGACAACACTGAGGAGAAAACAAAGAGAAACAACAAAAACTACAACAGACGAAAGGGTATCAACGACAGCTACAACATTAACCACAACAAAAACAAAAAAACAAACAAGAACACACGAACAAACGAGAGAAGCAGCAGTAACTAAATGACAATCAATAATAAAAATAACAAATGAATAGGACAACAATTAAACAATGATAACAGAAGTTTCAAGTGATTCATCGAGCAAATTAAAAGTTTATTTGCCGTGCTAGTTTGCACTCAGGTGACCGATGAACCTGCCAGGAGTAGATCTTTCTGCACCCCCGAACGAGGAGCATTACCTGATTTCTGCCTAAACAGATAACGTTTAATTGAAAAGTTTCCACAGGGGTTCTGCTGCTCTCCTCATGTGAGTGTAGAAAGTGACATGCAAGCACTGTGCTTTACCCAAAGCGACACATTTTCTCCCATTCCAGTGGTTTCTTCTTTGTTGTTCCCAGCCAGAATGAACCTTGGGACTGTAAGTCTATCCATCACTGTCTTTCGAATGCTGAGCCATGATGAACCATGACAATTTCAATCTTGATCCGTGACTCAAGCTGTTGCACACCCCCTTCAGAAGGTCTGTTATGATATATAGTATATATTCAAAGATTTATTTGTTTTGATACATAGGTATACATATTTTAATTATAATCAGTATATTGATTTCAGCAAAAAAAATATGGTTTAAAAATATGCTCCCTTTTCAAATTTCATTGTGCTGTTGGTTCGAACAATGTAATCTGGCTTAAAATTTGTGGTTTTCAATATGCAAGATGTATAATTAGAACAGGGAACATGGATCGTCGATACATCCATAAAATTCTGCATGAGCTAAATGAAGTAAAGTTACACTGCAACTTCAAATGTACAAAATGTTGCATGAAAATTATTAAGCATTGAACCCTGTTAGGTATGATGGATATTTTACTGGAAAAATTCAGGTTAAGTACCGTGGGTCGCCCCACCAACGCGTGACATTCAGACAGCCTGTCAGGTTTTTACAGCTAAGTGCCATTATTGCCTAGCTAACATAAATAGTTGGGACAAGTGACCACCTGATATTTCACTGAGTTTACTGCAGTGATCTATCAGTGTTTTTACTGACTCTGAAATGCATGCGTACGTCAAAGAATAGTAAGCGTTGGTTATTCATTTACTTTTGGTTATTTGGGGCATTTTAATTTTTACTTATTGGAAGTAAATGACAAATGATTTAACAATACATAACACCTTTAATACAGCATGATACATCTCTCTTCTAACCACTTAAGATCACAAAGGGCCTGGAGTCATGAGGTTGAGGTACGGATAGAATGCCAACCCTTTACAATATACTCTGTTGTAAACAATGGGCAACTCAGAGATTTTAATTAGTCCAAGTGGATCTGCCTGACCTGTGGGAGAAAATCTGCATAGTACAGAAAGACCATGCAAACTTGACACAGACAGAACAGTGGTGAGGTTTCAATCCCTAACCCTGGAGGTGTGAAATAACTGTGCTACTGACTGAGACACCCCAATACAGATGGATGTACAGTTGATAGTGGAATATTCACAACAGGGACCAAAGAATGGGAAGAATCTGATTCTGATTCTAAACCCTGAAAATGCTCTTGCTGGCTTCTTTCTTTGACAATGTACCAGACAGGTCTACAAATTAATTACTTCTGTGAGGAATGGGGTCTAGGCCCATGTGCAGGACCCATAACGATTTATTGAGACCAAGCCAAAACAAAGCCCCGAATCCAAATCCGCTGGCAGGGGTCGAAATACGGGATCCGAGAGCAAACCAAACCCAAATTGCAATCCGCAAGTCGAAAATCACAGGCAGGAGGGTCAATATACGCATGGGACTTTCTAAGGTAATCAGTAGGACAATGCTCAGCAAGGAGTAAACTCGCAATACCTCAAAACAGGATATTGCACAAGACTGCTATTTAAGGATAAACAACATTCTCAAGTGGAATAATTTATCTGGGTTTATGCAAAATGTGCAGTGGATCCAGGAGCCGGGTGATGTGGGTTAGTGAGCCTGACAAATTAAATTCATCCATTGCACCACCCTAACTGATACATGTTACCATAAAGCAAGTTTTAGCTGAAACTTGCATAAACATTTTCCATAACCCTGACCAGGATAAGCAGGTTGAAAATGGGGGGGGGGGGGGATAATATTAAAACAAAAGAAGAACACATAAAAAAAATATGTTACACTTGTAAAAAGTAGTCTGAAATTGAAATAAAGTCTGAATTCCATTCCATTCAATTCAATTAATTTATATATAGTGCCTTTTAGAAGAGAGTTGCCCCAAGATGCTTTAAATGAGTGTGGTGTACAATACCCCCCCCCCCCAAATTAAATAAACTAGGGAATGACAGCTGATATTTATAAAGTTTTTTAGGGTCTGGAGTGCCAGTAAAAAAACATTTATCCTTTTACTTTTATAAACTGGTGCATGTTCTATTTTTGGATAAAACACACGTGCGGAGCCAGACTACCAGCCCCCGCTCCTCCTCCGCTTCATCGTCCATCATCTAGAGGTTACCGGCCCCTTTTAATCGCGCTTGCAGCTGCCTCCGTATAAATCATTGCTCCAAATGTTGGCGTTTCCCTGATGACAATCAGACAGCTGTCAGAATCGTACCTTTGCGGGCGCCCCCCCCCCCCCCCCCCCCCCCGCATCAAGCCTTCAACTGCATAAAACCCTGAAGCTTGCAGTTGCTCCTCAGGGTGGTGGCGGCACGGCCGTAGGCCTTGATCTCGTCGGTTCTGCGGTTACGTGACTGACAGCTGGGGATTCATCGCACACGAGACAACACATAGGCTCCCGCTCGTTAAGTGTGAGGGGGAGGGCGCTGGGGGGGGACGCCAGAGCTCCAGGCACAGAGACGTCATCTTTCTAGATTAAAAAAAAGTAGAAGAGAGACGGCGTGTCTTTGACACGGTGAGGTCTGGGGAGAAAGGCGTTGGTGAAGCGAGAGCAGATGTTGGAATGGGGGGGAACCAAAAGAAGTGATCACTCGTGAGGACTTTGGTTCTGTGTGCACAGTTCCTGTGGGCCCCTCCGCGCCGCTGCCTCGACAACCTCGCAGAGCTGAACACCCATCGTAGGAGCGGATGACTGGTGATCAGAGCCCCATCTGCCGTCCGCTCGCTCCTTCTGCTTGCCGAAGAGATCAGCGGAGACGAGAGCGAAGTCTCCGCGGGCAAAGCCCTCCCTGACCGGCCAGAATGACGATCTCATTAAAGACTAACTTAGCTAACGGGACAGACCTGTGTTGGAACCAATTTCCGGATTTGTGACCCTTAGTGTAAATTGCGGTTCAAATACCGTATGAAGTCCTTTGGCGCAACCTTTTAGAAGGGAACTGCCAACTAAAATTAAACCCAAAGAAGTTTATTTCGGTTTGGCTACATGGTTAAGGAGGGCTAAAATTCAGCAAAACAGAAAAAAAGACCGTCCCATAAATATCTGGGTAGTAGTGTTGTGTACCATTCAAAAAATACAAGTTATTTATGCAAAGCTGCAAAGAAATTATGTAAAATGGGGAGCAAAAACATTCATTTACTTCACTTACATAAGATTGAGTTATTTTCTATCAGTACGGCCCCAATGCATCCTGTCCCAAGGAACAGATCCTCTTTGGATTCCAGTGCTTTCCTTGTGCTAAAGTCAAAATATGCTATGTTTCCTTTTCGCTGAAGCCTTTCTCCACACCCTGCCCCCGCCCCCCCCGATGAGGTTCATGACACTTTCCTGCCCATTTCTCTGACAGCATTTTCGGTGCGAAACCTCATAACTCAGGAAACGTGTTTACTTGGACGTATTCAGAACGCGGGGACAGCACACGAACAGGTCGTTCCCCAGGCAAATTCGGCACTGACTGAAGATCAAATTCACCTTCTGTCGGATACAGGGGATACGGCCTTCGAAGTACGTTCTGTGGACTTGATGAATTTAGGAAAAGCAACAGGAATTTACCATTAAACTACATGAGGACTGTGAATGTTGGCTTTCCAGGACTGTAACGTATGATGAGGAGGCTTGACATTATGATGAGGTCATTGACTGTATAATCGCAAAACAACAAAAAAATGAATTAAGTCTAAGAATTGCATCTTGAATTGCATTCTACCCAAAGTTGAATTTGTGTGTCACCATCTTCCAGAGGTGGAAATTTCAGGTCCAGAAAGTACAAATCCCAACCAGGATTTTGTTTCAACCAACCAGCTGAGTACTCTGTAACTGTGACTCTTTATGCTGAACTGGTTGGTTGAAACTAAACCACGATCTGCATTTGTACTTTCTGGACCTGAAATTTCCACCTCTGCCATCTTCCTTTCACGCGGTACTGAAGGTAAGGTGGGGGCCCTGGTGTCCAATACAGGGGCTTCTTCTCCACCTTGACACCAATAATTGAGGGATTTGTGCAGGGAGACGGTGAGATTTCCTCACTGACCCGCTCACTGGTGACATTACGATGGGTACCTCTAGAGGCTGCCCACCATTTGATCTCGCTAAATCGATGTCGCCGTTTCCCGTCTGAAAGATCGTCCCACGAAACGCACAGGCACGTACAACTTGCTGCTAAAACCATTCAGCTCCTCTGCAAGATTGGCACCCGCATGGAAAAATCGATTTCTTATGAACGAATGGCCAGGGAAGCAGTCTGGTGCCAAGTGATGTTACTGTTACTTGTCTCTCCCTTAAAGCGAGACATAAAGTGACCTTTTTGTTCTTTTTTTGAACAAAAAATTACTGCTGTGCCCTTGAAATTTATTCAGCAACAAGAACAGTAACTCTCATATGGCACTGAGACGTATAACCCCAATATTTTTCTGACTTTTTCTTTAAAATTTCGATTTTCTCTCACATAGTTCAACACATATTATTAAAGTGTTAGTGGTTAAAATCTAAGCACTTCATGTCCAGGGTGCACTGGGCTATATTTTGATTTTGTTCGAGAATAGAAGTGTAAAGTTTTATAAAGAATTGAAAAGAATTTGAATTGTGTTCCAAGCTGCTTTGATATCCTGATTAACTATTGATGCTCTACCTTCTTTTGATATAAAAAGACAAGAAGTGCCAGGAGTCTAATGAGTGTGAGCTTATACCACGAAAACTTAGAGCATGATGGATTGCGCAGTTCCTAGGTGGTGCTGATAAAGTTCTCCAAAACCAAAACATCTCCGAAGGTCAAAGCGTTTTGCCCGCCACGTTATCTCACTCCGAAGCACTTCAGCTGATGTTTTGAGGCCTATTAATGAGTGATTAATGCACTCCTCTCAAGAGGGGGAAAATTAGGATTGCCATTATTCAAATCTGTCCGCCTTTATTGAGCAGCTCATATGCGATTATCTGCCTTTTTACCCACGTCGGTACAGTAGCTCTACTCATTAATTACAGGTCTGCCCTCTGAAAACAAAGCTTTCATTCCAGCATTGCAATATGCTAAAAGCAATTCAGTCCTCCGTACACTGGGTGGCGCTATGTTCGCTCCACATTCATGTTAAGACCCGGTCTGGCCTTCGGCCTTGAGTCTTTGGCCGGGGGGACCAGACAAAGTGAGCCTGAGCTGGCTGATTAGAGGTAAGTTAGTTTACTTCTCAGGCACTTTCTGCCTCTCTCTCCCGGCGTTCCATGTTCCTCATTCCATATTTATGAGAAGCATCTCATATTCCGGCAGAATGATACGCTGCCAGGTTAGTGGGTGGGAGACTTTCCCTCTGGGTCCGGAGGAACGGCTTCTAAGTGATGTTCTGTTCCGGCGATGGCGCATTAGCGGTCTGCCCGTGTTCTGCTTCCCGTACCTTTCGAAGGCCGCTCTTCCGCCGCCTTAGCACTCATCCGGGCCGCCGCCGTTCGGCTCGCCCCGCTAAAAGAGAGCCCCAACTCACCCATTAGCGATCTGCGCGAGCAGCGGACCAGCTGGCGAAGCATGCGGTACGGTTTTTAAAACTGCAATTTAGAGGGAAACACGGGCAGCTCCTATTCTAAATGGCGTGCCAGCCGCTCTCCAAACCGGGCCGAAGTGGACTCGCCGGCGGAGCCATGATGGGGATCCTCTGCGTGCTCGTTACTCGGGCCCAGCCTGCACTGCGGCCCATCCGGAACCCAAAACGTCAGCCATCCATCACGGATAATCTACTGCTCTCCACCTGATCCGCGCAGATTTCTCCAGCTAAAGAAGCCAAGCTCATCCTTCAATCCTGGCCGCTTGCGATTCGGCAAACCCCCCCTACTTCCCCCCCCCCCCCACAACTATATCACTTCTATCAAAATGGGGAAAAAGTGAAAAGCCGAAAAAAAAGGGAGGAAGAGGAAGAAGAGTTCAGATGATATATGAGATAACCACAGCAGGTTGGGGGGGGGGGGGGGTGTGGAATGTGTTAACTTGCCCAGTGTGGGTCTCACACCTCCCCCCCCCCACGACCCTCAGAGCCTGACAATCTGGCACAGTCACAATTATACCCCCTGCAGACTGGGGCTGACTTAGACGGTAAAAACAGGTTCCCATTTCTCCCAGTTGTGTGTATGTGTGAGTGTGGAGGGAGCTGTCCAGTACCTATCCTCGACCCGCCGAGTAACCTGCCGAGATCACAGGGCCCGTCTGCCTTCATCTCCTGCCTAACAAGATCACAGTGGCAGTCCCCTGCTTCCTTTCATGGGGGTCCAGTGATTGTCTTCCCACCCCCTAAACTGCTATTGTGAAAAATAGACAGCTTACAGTGAGTTACAAAAACCCCCTCTCTTCAAAGTGGAGACAGGCCATTCTTCTCTGAGAAGCTGTGGACAGGCTGCCGGTCCAAGGCTGCTACGGCTATTCAAATAATAATTTTAGGGTATAAATATATAACAAAGGCAAAAAAAGACCCAAGCAGCCATTTATATTACATGCATTCATCAATCTAATGCTTTTATGCAAAGCAACTTACTGTTGAGAAAGGGTTACAATTCATTATAGATGTTCTTTGGGACTCAAACCCACAATCTTTACATCTGTAGTATGACCCTCTGTTTGCTGAGCTGCAGGAACTTTTATCCAAATGATGACCATTTTGTTTTTGTGAAAACAGGGGCAGCCAATCTCTGGAGCAATCTTAGGGTTAAGGGCCTTGCTCAGAGGCCCAGCAGTGAAATCATTGTGCTGAGTTTGGGATTTGAACCAGCGACCTTCTGCGCACAGGCATGACGCCCTAACCTGCTGAGTCACACTATCCCCATTACAAAATCACTGAATCAGGAATGGAACGCTTAGCTGCAGTCAAACGCTTAAGTCAATCTGTTTTCAATTACAATTCCAGCTAGGAAGCCGTGTACAAGGTAACACAGTGGTGCGTACAAGGTAACACAGTGGTGCGTACAAGGTAACACAGTAGTGCGTACATGGTAACACAGTAGTGCGTACAAGGTAACACAGTGGTGTGTAGTTTTCCTCCTTTTTTGCCTCCTTTAATTCCAAGGTTTTTCTTTAGATCAGAAAAGAATAGCAGGCACCATTTGTACAGAGAAAATATGGGTTCCAAGAAGGGAAAACTTTCAGAAGTCAGAAAATACAATCAATCACCATCGGAATGTCCTTTTCAGAAGAAATTCTGAGGTTCAGTTTAAACCTGCTTCTAATGCTGTGAAAGGAAACTAAGATGAACACAAAGACACAGATAA
>JAABNY020000039.1:8828509-8840538 GCA_015164015.2 Brevimyrus niger
GGGCACCCTGGACGGGATACCAGTCCATCACGGGGCATGAGGCAGGGGGCACCCTGGACGGGATACCAGTCCATCACGGGGCATGAGGCAGGGGGCACCCTGGACGGGATACCAGTCCATCACAGGGCATGAGACAGGGGGCACCCTGGATGGGATGACAATCTGAAAATATTCCTCTTATTATAAAGATTTACCTTTTACTACTTTCTGAAAAAAACGGTCTATTGCATATTAATACATATACAGAGATATGTAATTAATGCATAATTAGCGTGGATATGAATTAATTAATAATAGCTCAAGTACCACCACACATCTGACTGTAATCTATGATTTTTTTAAAAATTGCATCAGTCAAAATTTACTCTGCACCCCACTAATAGGAAATAAACAACTGTTTATTATATAAAACAATGCATCACCAAAGAAACCAAAGAAACAGCAGCGCATTAAAAGTCAACGTGGACCTGGCTTAATGGGTATTTTGTGTAATTAAGCAAAAAAGAAATGCATGATGTGTAATGGGTAACAGTGACTGGAAAGAACAGCTACCTGACTGGAAAAGAGCAGAGCAACTTCGAAAGTCAGGCAGGAAATGGCAACGCTGGAAACTTGCTGGTTGAATATAATTCTATCATCTGCAATGATCCCCAACACCACCTCGTAAGCACCGTTTTAAAATACAGGATACAAAAGCAAGATTTTATGGATTATAATGATGTTTTATCTTGTAAGTACTGAATATCATCCATCCATCAAGCTTTTAACCTTTTATCCTGGTGAGGGCACTGATAATGAATACAAAAGTATCAGTTGTGGTAATCTGGTCATAGGGATCAGTTTAGAGGAACTGTTTTTTCTTTGCAATTCATTGACATAAATAAAATGGCAAATGATAGGATTTACCTAGTTCGTACACTACACATCAGAACCTGAAAGGTATACGCTTAGATCTGGGTTTTCCTTATTAGTTCACTGACTGTTCATGCACCTCTTTTTTATTAATTACAGACCAATAACGGAAGATAAACTGGATAAAGGAGGACATAATGTATTTTAACATTTTTGAAACAGATTTTCTTACAGAGCAGCCAGATATGAATAAATATCACTGTCTTATTGTGTGAAAACATACATTTTGATTCCTTATAAAAAGCTGAAAACTGGATTTTTCATTGTGAAATTCAAGAATGGGAACTGGAGGGTATGTGAGGACAAGTAAATTGAAAGACTTTATGAAACTTAGGGTTTGTTCTGGGTCCGACTGAGAGCTTAGTGCTGTTAGCAGTCTGTAATGTTAGCTCAAAGACGGCATTTATAACCTCCACGCAGGAAGTCAGGGCTGCAAACTCAGAAAAACTCACGTAAATCAGAAGGAGGCAGCCTAGAATGCATTTTAAATGTACATCTTTCAAGACTTGAAGGGTTTTCAGTCTTAGCTTACGACACTGAAATTTATTTACTGGCTATTTAACTAAACTTGGCAAAACCTCGTTGTTTTCTGTGGTTCCTCCAAAATGACATTATGGCCACCAGTCAAAGCTGATGGGAACAGGACAAACAGGACGTGAACGGAAGAGGTGTCCCACCCTTACAGTGCATTCAGAAAGTATTCAGATTCTTTTGCTTTTTCACATTTTATGTGTCTTCTACAAAAATCGATCAAATTATTTTTTTCCCTCGTAAATCTAAACTCAACACCACATAATGACTAAGTGAAAACAGAATTTTTTTGCTAATGTATTAAAAATAAGAAATTCAAACATCACAGAGGCATATGTTTTCAGACCCTTGGTTAAGGCACTTGAAATGTAGCACGGGAGTACATTCACTCTGATCATCTTTGAAATGCTTCTAAGCCATGTTTAGCTACCTATGGATAATTTAGTTTGTTGAACATTTGTTGCTGAATGCCATAATTTGGAAAGACACACAACTGTCTTTATAATGGTTTCACAGTTGACAATGTATATTGGAGCAAAACCACGCAATGAGGGTAAGGGCATTGTCTGCAGAGCTCAGAAACAAGATGGGGTGTTGAGGTACTTATCTGGGGAAAGCTACCTATTTGCAACATTGAAGGCTCCCATGATTCTTAAATGAAAGAAGTTTGGAACAACCAAGAGCCTTTGTAGAACTATATGGTCAAACTGAGCCTTTGGGGGGGGGGAAGAGCCTCGGAAAAAGAGGTCGGCTGAGCGACACACTGGGTCCAAGGTTAATCTTCCAAAAGTACAATGGGCCTCATTCGCCAATATCCTCTTAAGTATTTTCCTAAGAAAAGTTTACCCAAATTCATGGCATGATCTTACACCGCAGAACTGTCTGCAAATATTCTTATACTGATGAATCGCATTGATCTCGTAAATTGAAAGGGTGTCCCAGTTGTTCCTAATTAGCATAGGTAAGCGCCCCACCAATCCCCATAAAAGGGCAGGAGTGCAAGGGCAGGGAAAGAGGGGAGCAAAAGTTGGGGTCGGGATCTTGTTAATTGATTTACTAGCATTAATAAATAAAATAATTCTTTTAAAATGACTATATGTGGGATGGAGATGGGACAAAGCAAAAGCAAATACAGTACGGGAGTGAACCTGATCAAACATCTCTAAAGAGGCTCGAAAATAGCTGTCCGCTGGGCTTGAGAGGATCTGCAGAGCAAAATGTCATAAAATCCCCAAATTAAGGTATGCAAAACTTGCTGTGTCATACCCAGGAAGGGCTCAAGGCTGTAATCACTGCAAAAGGTGCCTCAAATAAGTACTGAGTAAACCACTGGCAGATTCAGGTATCGGCGACATGAGCAGTCGCCCAAGGTGGCATCTTGCTGGGGGTGGCACGGGGCGCCCACACACACACACACACACACACACACACACACACAAAACAATCTGAATGGTGACATTTGCACGATGGTTTTTCTATGAGTGGTTTGTACGTCAATTATACCATGTTCCTGTGTGGGTTAATTACTGTAATCATGTGGGGCCATGATTCTAGTTTGTAACCTAGGCAGGCTGCTACACAGGCACTGCATGACATAGGGAGGCGGGCGGACTGGGCTGACCTCTGGTCAGTCCACTGGAAACCCGGGACAGGGGGAATCTATCAAATAACGCACCTCTACTACTGCAATTAGTGAAATCAGTTACACTATGAAATGCTACAAAATAAACTACAATTAATAATAATGTAAGTGTATAAGTTACACTGACATATTGTGGGGTAGCGTGTGGCTCAGTGGGCTAAGTCTGTGTGCTTGTAATCACAAGGTCGCCAGTTCAGAGCCAGCAAGGCCCTTAACCCTCAGCACATGGTTGCACTTCATGGACAGCTTACTCTACAGAGAGCAAGCTAAGGGAGACATAATGACAATTTCCCCACAAGGATCAATAAAGTATTGATTATTATTATTGCTGCATTCTTTCAGGTTTGTGCAGTTAGACAAACCATCACATCACCGAGGTGAATTTGTTCAGTTCTGACTCTTAATTTCATAAATTGTATACCTCAATTTGCCTCTATTTGTCTTTATTACTTTTTTGTGATATTTATGAATCTTATTTTCCATATATTTTTATACAGTGGTATACAGTTTATACCTCGGTTCTCAAACTTAATCTGTTCCGGACTCCGGACCGAATCCTTAAAAGTTCGAGTGCCGATCAAATTTTTCCCATAAGAAATAATGGAAAACCAATTAATTGGTTCCCCGCCCCCAAAAAGTACACCTAAATATTTTTTGGCATTTAAACACAAAGTGATTATAATAAAACAAGAAGAGCATTTTTTTTTCTTAATGGCTGCCAAAACGATAAAGATCTTATCCCAACATTAACCCTGTCCTGCCCCGATCATCCGCTCCTTCCGTGTGCCACGCCATTAGTTCTCTGTATTAAGTCAGTGTTTCAGTGTGTTTCCCCAGTCCGGTCATTGGGTGCGTTCCACTTACTATCAGCCCTGGCTTAAAAAGCAATGCATTTGAGAAAGGTCCAGCTGCAAATGCCTGTAGACTTAAACACGTGACTTAACTTGTGTGCTACAGCGAATAAACACTAACTTAACTATCTTTAACCCTAACCCAACCCGCAGTACGCCCTTAAAGATCACGTGTTTCCTGTGGAGCTCCACTGTACAGGTGTCTGCAGCTAGACCCTCTTGTGACGTATTCTGATCCTGACGCAGTGCATTACGGTTAGATGCATTGTGACCTCTCAACCGGCTGCACAAACTGGAACCGCCTCTGTGACGACACACCTTTGCCCTTATTGGCTGAAGAGTTTAGTTACATGCTGACGTTTGTATCCCAGGCAGTTCTGATGCGTAATCTGCGATTTCTCCCGAATATCACGTAAAGCAGGGAGAATTTACCTGGTAAAATAAAGTTTAAATAAATGACATAAAAGCTCTAATATTACACATAAGTTAGTGGTTTATTTATTGTTAGTTACTGTAATGTTGCGCTGCTTTTTTTGGTTAGTTGTCCAGTCTGAAGAAGGCATTCAAGTAAGAATTGCATTGTAGTATGAATCCTTTACTGGCACGTACAATTTATATTAGGTCAGCGTTCACGGTTCGACTTCTGATATTCAGATCGAGTTCTAGGTCAAACTGGTTTGTTCAACTTTCAAGAAATTCGAGTTCTAGTAAGTTCAAGAACCGAGGTACCACTGTATTTACATATTTTAAAATGTTATTATTATTTGTATCATTCCAAATGTCAATAAAAATGACAGTGTTGAATGGTGTTTTTTTGTTGGTGGGGAGGGATGGTCGATGGGAGATGGAGTTGGGGGTTTGGCCGGGGTGCCAGGCAAGCTAGAACCCACACTGGAGTTAAGGGTCTGAATACTTATGCCAGTGTGTTATTGCAGTTTTTTAATTTAATAAATTTGTTAAATCCTGTTTTTGCTTTGTAATTCTGTAATATTAAATGTAGATTGATGAGGCTGATTTTAGAATTGCTGTTTAACAAATTTAAATAAAATAAAGCATGATGCATAAAAGCATAAAAAAATAAAGTGCAGGTGCCTGAATGTCTATCTTGTTTTCCAGTAGCTTCTGTCATCTCCTGTTCTCAGGTGCCCCAGAGCAACTCACATGACAGACTCCTCAAATGTAAACAGATATATTTTTTATTCATTCTAATTCTGAAACCTAGAGGCTACTTTCACAAAAAGTCCCAGCAGGGGAGCTCCGCTAAAGAGCAGTAATGAAGATCGACAGCCGGCTGGGGCTGGGAACTCTCTCACGTAGGGACAGATACATCAAAACACCTTCAACAAACAAACTTTAATCACTATTCACACTAGAACAGGTACATTGGAGTGTTTCTCATCACTGACCCCGTCCATAATGGGGGGGTCACAGCACAGGGTCAGCTAATGTACAGTGGTCCTGGACCTGGGGGTTAAGGGACTTGCTGAAGGGCCCACAGACCCACAGGTGACTGTTTTGCTGAGGCTGGGGCTGAAACTGGTGACCTTCTGATCACGGACACCGAGACTTAGGCTGCTGAGCCACTCACTGGCCTGCTTGTGCAAAATCATATTATCTGAAATCCTGGGACTGGCTAAATGGCTCACTGGATGACCTGCAGTCGAAACTGGTGTCAAATTGCTTAAAGACGTAAGTTGTGACTTTTTTCTCCCGGACTTCCCCTAGCTGATGTAATGATGTAACCCTGGCTGAGACGGCATTTATAGGAAACTCATAACGAGAGCAAGAACCTTGTTGAGATTTCCATTCAAGACATGAATCCTCACTTCCCCTTCCCCAAGGATGTCTGTCTCTTTGCTTGTTGATGATAACTGGGACTTTTACTGAATCTGAACATTCCCTTTCCATGTGACAGAAAGCAGGCATTAAAAGTTTACAAGTTTGCAAACATTCTCATGTGAGCGGTTCTGAA
Organism: Brevimyrus niger; assembly: GCA_015164015.2. NCBI lineage: Eukaryota > Metazoa > Chordata > Actinopteri > Osteoglossiformes > Mormyridae > Brevimyrus > Brevimyrus niger. The sequence goes on from JAABNY020000039.1 coordinate 8,834,418, forward strand.
TTCTTCAGGAATAGATTTACAGCTGCATGCAAGCAGGGGCACTGTAAAGGGGGAAAGGGGCGGGACATCAGGCTGATGCCAAGCGCCCCTGTGGGAAGGTCCCCTTAAGTGACAGCGGCCCTGAGTGACTGTGGCCCTGAGTGACTGTGGCCCTGAGTGACAGTGGCCCTGAGTGACTGTGGCCCTGAGTGACTGTGCCCCTGAGTGACTGTGGCCCTGAGTGACAGCGGCCCTGAGTGACTGTGGCCCTGAGTGACTGTGGCCCAAGTGACAGTGGCCCTGAGTGACTGTGGCCCTGCCTGACTGTACCTTTGAGTGACAGAGCCCCTGAGTAACTGTGCCCTGAGTGACTGTGGCTCTGAGTGACTGTGCCCTTGAGAGACAGAACCCCTAAGTGACTGTGGCCCTGAGTGACTGTGGCCCTGAGTGACTGTGGCCCTGAGTGACTGTGGCCCTGAATGACAGCACTCCTGTGTCACAATGACCCTGGGCTGGACGTCAGTCCATCGAAAAGCATACATAGGAAATTCAGAGACACTAGTTTATCTTACTTCATTTTTGAGGGAACTGCGCACAAAACAAAGGGAGGGATTCAAACTCTCACTGTGGAGAAATGAAGCCATTGTTAGGGTTAGGGTTAGGTTTAGGATTAGGCATGGCTGAGTTTCAAGAGTGACAGTGAAGTGAAACCTAAGCAATGCTTTATTGTTCACACGGGGTATATCATGATTTTCTATGTGCTAATTTCTGCTAGCATGTCTGTGAGAATCACCATGTTATGTTAGCATGAAATGCTAGAGGAATTAATATTCACTCAGGTAAATTTGCATTACCAATCCATTTCGTTCAGCTGTTCTAAAATACTTTTGAAGTAGGAAACAGGAAAGTTTCAAGATCTGAGTTTTCAGGAATGTATCAATACATCATGTGAAAAATACACCTAATTAAAAATTTTGTCTTTTTCACCATATTTGGCTATACAAATACTAGATCTTCATTTCAGCATTAGATAGAGAAATATGATAAAATTTTAAAAGTCACACTTTAGATTTAAATTTAGTATCCGCTTATACAATTAAAATAAACAGAAATTCTAATTTATTATAAAAAGTAAGTACACCCCTACATACATATGTGCCTAAATACTGCAATCAGTTGCTTCATATCAGGGTCAAACGATTTGATTATTGTTAGACTGCATCTTTGAGAGTCATAATTGGTATTGTTTGGTCATAGTGACCTTGGTGTCATGCCAAAGAACATGGTACCTTCCTGGCAAGATTAAGAGAACAACTCAGGGTCATCAGAAGGCAGCTAGTTGATGCTTCCAAACTGTTTGAAAAAATACATTATGCTATTTATTAAACAGTAAGCAAACAGAGAATGTTTCAGACCACTGTCAATTCGACCAAGCTGGGCCACACCAAATTCAGCCTTATAGCAGAATGCAACATGCATCAGGAAGTCTCAATGACCTCAAGAGGGTCATTAAGAGGTCTACAGGCAGGTCTTGCCACAGTTCACGTGAATGTCAACCATAAGAAGGAGAGAGCACAGATTTGGCCTCCATGGGAGGTCAGCAATGAAGACGCCACTGCTGTTAAAAAAGAAGATGAATGCATGTGAACACCAAATTAAGGGATGGGGTCTGACACGGAACAGTGTGCTCTGCGCAGATGACTCAAAAGTGCACTTGTATGGGCATAATGCCAAATGTTGTATTTGTCAATAAAAACAAAAACAACAGAGAACCTCATACCACCCGTGAAAGAGGGGGGCAATGCCAGATACCAAATGTAAGGATGCAATTACTCAAAGAGAAAAGTTACATTTCTGTTTAGCTTCGTCAAATAAATGATGAATGAAGAAAATTTAATTGGTTTTGTTAGATCACCTTTATCAAAAATCTTCAAAATATGTTGACATATTTCAAGGGGTGTACTTACTTTTTCGGATAATCTTCTTAAAATATATTAAATGTTTTAAAAACTAGACTCGCTGGAGAAATTAGTGCCTATTTTTGTAAGAAGTGTCCAGGCGCCCAGCGCACTGTCATAACGATAAATTGCTGATTCCGCTACAGAGAATTGCGGACTGGGCCTGCTCCCCCCCAAAGGAGAGTGTCACTGCCTCTGTCACTTGGCTTCCCAGGAGCCTGTGCCCGGTCACATGAACCTACAGCGTGGAGGGGGAAGGGGGGCTGCTGGGGGGGCAGAGCGGCCGGAACGTGCTGAGACAGTGAAGGGGAACCTTGTCTGTCATAGACCAGTTGTGTAGGCTCCAGCATGGCTCTCGATCGCATCCTGTACCACAATTCTGCTGGGGGCTGGGAGTGGGGGTGGGGGGAGGGGTATTGTGGCATTTTTGCATGCAACCCCCACAACCCCCCCCCCCCCCCCCCGCCCCTTGTAAGACATCACGAAGACCATCACTGCTTGGTGTCACAGGACGATTGCATTGCCATCTGGGAGGAGACCTCTTTTATTTTTTGAATACAAATCCGATCCAAAGGGGACCGTCTTATTGCCTGTGATGGTTTTGCGGCTGGTCGGTATCTATGGAAACCAGAAATCTAATGAAAGAAGACAGAGCAACATCTGCTTGGGCAAATACGAAAATGCATTATTAAAAAAAAAAGGCGCGCGCAGCAAGCTGAGACAGCGTCCGCGGGAAATTTTAATTATCCGCGCTACCTTTCACAATTGAATTTTCCATAACAAAGAGTACATAATTGTAAGCCTCTCTGGGTTTTTTTTGGCCCGAATGATGTTTTGAAGGGATGGCGAAATGTTCAAACCCAGCTTTGACACAACCTCTGACAGCCATGTGAATATTTTGGCCTTGCCCCAGATGTTTAGGATCCGCAGCAATGTTTTCGGAGGGTGTGGAGTAAACACACGGACATTTTAAAGGGCTTCACCCCGAACAGCCTGAAAGCCCCACAAAAGGTTGTCTAATAGGTATACAGAATGCCAGACATAATGCTAATCCGGTCAGCCCACCTAGGTGATGACTAAGAAGAACACAGACCGACGGAAGGAGCCAGACACGGAGGCGGTCTGTCGTCCACCGTCAGGAAAGGCACCCCGATGCTAAGCTGATGCTATGGCAGGAATAGCATGGTAGAATCTCTGATAAAACAGGGCGATATTGCCCTCTACGTGAAGAGTAGTCATAATGATCAGTGCGTCTTTCCACAATGCAGTGCTGTCTTTATGCCAGTCATTGGTAAGAAATCACATAAAGGCAAAACACTGAAAAACAAAACACTAAGCACGCATCTGAAATTAGTGAAGGAGCACTGAGCACTGCAGCCCCCCCCACCCCCCGGTACAGTGCATTGTCACCACGACGAAACTCTTCTGGATCCCGATTGACACCCCCCCCCCCCAGGGCAACACGCGGCCCAGTCCCTCCTTCTGAAAATGGTCGTCTATTGTCTATGTTATGTGGGTGCCCTCTTGGCCTGGTCCAGCCACTTCGGTCCTCAGCACTTAGGTCCAGTTCACCCTCAGAGAAACGCGCCACGTGGCTGTAGTGCCATAACTGATGCAGGTAATGTGCCTCATTCAGGACCATCTGTGCAACGGCTCGTTCAACACCAAGTCAAACCAGTGGTACCCAAAGATTCTCCAAAGCAACACAGTGCCAAAGGAATCCAGTATTCGTCTCAGCTCATTGGATAGTGTCCATGTCTCACAGCCATACAGCTAGACAGGAAGCACCAGGACCCTAAAGACTTGGACCTTTGTCCTTTTGCAAAGATATCAGGAGCGCCACACCCCCCTTTTCAGTGACCTCATGACCCCCCCCCATGCTCTCCTAATCCATCTGCTAACATCATAGGAAGAGTCACCAGAGACATAAATGTCGCTGCAGTGGTAAATGAACCTCTGAGGGTGCACATTTTTCGTTTGAGGGTGCTGTGTACCCTTAAACACCCTAGTGAAGCCAGGTCAGTTGCCAGGATGCTGGGATTTGCACAGATTTCCTCCAGGGACCCCACAGTCGAAAAAAAAAAAAATCACCCGTACCTGTACGAGAGCGTGTGTGCATCTCTGCCTCGTGCCCTGTGCTTCCTAGGACAGGCTCCAGAATCGCGACCCTGCGCTAGCTAAGCAATTATGGAAAAGAGACAGACAGATGGATGGTCCCGGGAATCCCCAAGAGGGAAGCGTAGGTCGACGCTGACTGGGAAGCGACACATCTCTGCTGTCCCTTTTTTGTAATTTAGATGAAGGTGAAGTAAGGTGTGCCTTAAACAATCAATCAGATCTGCGTGCCTGCACAGGAATGCTGCAGACGTGTGATGTCACACTTTCTGAGCTTATAAACCCGAGGATCTCATAACTTTTCGAGAATTATGACTGAATAAGGGAGCCATTAGGGGGGGGATATTCCCAGGCTTCACACGTCTCCCTCCATAAAACCTGGACACTAAAGGCGTTTAAATAGTGTCGTCGTCCCCCCGCCACCTGAAGGATATCATCAAAGAGCATAAACCTAAAGACATGGGAGGCAGATGCGGTCACTGACCATGCAGTGACTTTCTTTTGTCCACGTGTCAATCAGTCAGGGGCCCCCCCGCTCGGTGAGAGGAGGAAGAATTATCAGCTCCCTTTCTCATTCAGCGGCTCGATGTCAGTAAGATAAGGAGATATTTCCATTTTGGGGGCAATACAGGGAAGAATGGGTTTTTGAGGAAAGGCAGCTTAGAGGTGAAAAGTAAAAAAAATGCTGGTCGAAGGTCATCGAGATCAGCAGCATGACCAGCTTTTAAGGGCCTTTTTTTGCCAACGAGCCGGATCTGCGCTGATGTGGACAGCCGACGTCTGGTGGCACGGTGGTTTAACGTTTGGGCCTGCGGCCAATTTGGCAACTGCTTGCAATTCAGCCGATCTAAGTAAGGTACCGTAGTTGGACCTTTAGGTGAAGGTGTATAACCATATCTGAGCCAAATAGCAGGATGAGTACATGGGAACTGGCTGAGATAATATTTATTATGTAAGCAGTTGGAAGATGGACTTCTCCCACAACTACTAATAATTATTATGATGATGAGGAGGAGGATGAGGCAGGGAAGCTCAGTAGGCAGCACTGTGCCTTCACAGCTGCAGGGGTGCTGATGTCACCTCTACCTTCATGTATGTATATCTTGCACGTTCTGATTGGTGCTCTGTTTTACTCCCATGGTCATGTGATCAGTGTCTCTATGCACCATGACGTGTGACCCATACTGCTCTGTGCTGGGCTGGTGCCCCCTACCTTGTGTTCTGCGCTACCAGGGATGAGAACAGGCTCCCCGCAGCCCCGTTCTGCATAAGTGGTTACGGGGGGGTCAGCGATCCGAGGCCCGTCTGCAAACAGACCTTCCTGGGAATTGTGCTGTGAGCTGTAGGCCAGATCATGAGCCCAAAGAATCAACAGATTCCATTCACACTGTTTCCAAGCACTCATTTAATATTCGTTAGTGAAGGCAGATAAAAAATATACAGCTTATACTGCTGGGTTCCCTTTATCAATCCGAAACCTGCACATTCTGAATATGCAGAATTACTTTTTCTACCTCTTCATTTCTCTACTGCGATATGAATCAACTTTAATCATATATTATTATTTCTACTTTACACTAGACGTGATTTAATTATGAAGGAAGCTTTTTTAAAAATTGGAATTAAGTTTATCTAACTGCTTTGACAAAGTAATTTAAAATGAAACAAACTTTTTTTTAAAAGTTCCCATGTGAGTCTTTAACAAAAACTTGACACGATTCATACAGCAGTTTGTGCTTTGAGCAGGTGTTCAATGCTGAATGTAATAAAAATCTGCATTAAAAAAGCCATGAAGAAAAACAACAGTGCAAGCTTAAGTTATTATTACAAAGTCTCAAGTTGCCAGCACACTTTCAGGGGGGGGGGGCTGCTGTGTGCCATATGATCCTATCAGAGGGTCCTGGTTTATGTGATGCATAGATGGATGGATGGACGGATGGATGGATTGCTGGATGGATGGACAGACATATGTACAAGAACCTCACTAACAATTCTCAGGAATAAACTGCCCCTTGCGCACGCCGCCCCGCCCGCCCCGTGGCCCCGCTCGCCTGCCTATCGCGGCCGCG
>JAABNY020000039.1:8875959-8894375 GCA_015164015.2 Brevimyrus niger
GGGGTGGGGGGGGGGGGGGGGAGGGGGGCCCACGATCCTGAGGAGAGCTGGAGAAGGACGGGTTCCCTGCTTCTTTGCACAGCCCGTCGAGTGTCTTTCAGAGGTGAGCGTGGCAGGGGAGGATGGAGGGTGGAGATTAAGTGCGTCTCACTTGTTCCTAAGTAGGTATTTCCAACAGGCGAGGGAAAAAAAAGTGCGGCTTGTCCTATCCGCAGGGTCCAGCTGGCGCAGCCTTTAGCGGGTGCCGTCAGATGCCAGTTTGACGGAGTCGCTCCGGCAGGAAGCCGAGATGGTGGGGGGGGGAAGGGGGCTGCAGCACGGACGGGGGACGCGACGCGCTCATTACTGTCACGGAGGAGCGGCTGAAACACGTGAGCGACACGCTCGCTGGCCCATCTCCCCCGATTTAATTAGCGTGCTTCAAAGCCCGCTGCCAAGGCAAGAAGCAAAGGAGGGCAACAGACATGGCAGTCCGTGTAAATATAATTACTGCATGTGCACACGTTAAAAAAAATAAAAACACTCACTAACATTAGCAAAATGTAATTTGATCCAGATTATATATTACATATATACAATATGCAACACACTACATGGGCAGTGCCTTCTTAAAATATTCATCCCCCCTCACATTTTGCTAATTTAAAATAATGCAGATCCATCCATCTCTCCGTCTTCCATAACTGCTTTGCAAGTGTTAGGTCACAGGGAGCCAGGTCCCCAGCCATCCATCACAGGACACAGAGACATACACACACATTCCCGGAGAAAATCACAGGTTTGTAATTATGTCTTGTGGGGACTCTCCATTCAAACTATAATCCCAACATGATGACCTTAACCCCTACCCAGCCCTAACCCTAACCATAAGTAACAAAAAAATATGAGTCTTTTGGCATTTTTGTGGGGATCTTTGTGGGGACCTGAAAATTGGTCCCCATGGTGTCAATAAACAGGTTTTTATTACATTATGGGGGACACGTGGTCCCCACATTGTAATATAAACATTATCCACACACAGAGACACAGATGCAAACACACACACACGCACACACACACGCACACACACACAAACAATGAGAAACTGGACTACCTGGAAATTGAAACGACACTGGAAGAAAACGTATTTCCTCAAACATACCATATTCAAGTCCTGAATGGTCAAACCGATCGCCTCTGGCTACAATATTAATTTGTGCTGATGTTCATTGTACATTAAGACTCTAATATCGTATATATAAGTTTTGAGGCCAGAGCTCATTACATTATTCAGTTGAACCACCTTCCACATCACTTGACGCCTCAGGTCTTTCCTGGTAAGTCTGTAACATCTTTGATTTTTTTTCTCTCTCTTTGGAGGTTTACATAAAGCAGGATGGCACTCGCGATTGTCGACACTTACAGTTTGCACAGATTCCCTCAAGGGCTTCAAGTCAAGACAAGGCCAATCTGAAGCAGATTTTCCTTCCAATTCGGATTATTTTCCTCACTCCTGGCTTCTGTCAGCACCATTCAGCACCAAAGCACGCGTACACTCCCTAGATCCTAGCCTTTCCGGACACCCAGGCACACGAAGGGGAAATTGATACGTACATAAACCCTTAACATTTAAATGATAACCCTCTTTTTTCCTGGCAACAGAAGGAAAAGGTCACACAGCAGTAGGCACGCCTCGGGAAGTATCTCACGACGAGCTGTTCTTCATGGGTTTCTCATTATGTGGTGTGTGGATTTTTTTTCCGTAGTGCTTCTGTAAGACTGGAGAGGTTGTTTCTGATTTTTATCGCGGCACATGCATCACAGCTCTGCCTTACAGCGTCTGTGAAGAGTCTCTTCATTCCGGGGAGACGGGCCAGGAACCTAATCAGCTCCGGCGGACCAGGTAACAACACGTCCAGCCAGTGGCATCACGCTGCCAGCCTTGCTCGTGCCATCGGTCATTAGGCTGATGGACGTGCATGCAGACAGGGCGGTGGGGAGGGGGCGACCGGGAGGGGGGCGACGGGCCACGAACCCTTATAACACAAAGAAAAAGAGGGAGCCTGCTGTAAGACTGGATCAGATGAACCATTCTGCATGATGTGACGAAAACCTACATCCTCCTGGTTCACTTGCTAACTGGTGAAGCGTGGAGTCCAAAAGGAGACTGCAGCACTGTGAACTGCAAGCATTATGCTGTTTGGTGATAGGAAACAGGAAGCTTGTTCCACTGGCAGATTTTTACCAGAATCTTTCCAGGGCCCAAGCTGGAAAAACTGGGATGAAATATTGATATATGCCCAAACGGAGAGCCTACATGCATGCCTGTTTATTCTATCCATCCATCTTCTAACCGATTATACTGATCAGGACTGCAGGAGGGCTTGGAGCCTGTCCTGGGCAGCACAGGGGGGCAAGGCTGATGTTATACCCTGGAAGGGATGCCAGTCCATTACAGGGCAGGCACACTCGCGCTCCATCACGCACCATGGGACATTTAGAGGTGCCAGTTAGTCTAATTGCATGTCTTTGGGCTTCAGGAGAAGCCAGAGCACTCAGAGGAAAGTCAAAGGACAAATCCAGATTCCACACACACAGCAGAGGTGGGATTGAAACCCACCTATCCACTGAGCCACCCCAAATCTTATTAAATTCTAACTATTTTCATTCATACATCCAAACGTTTCACCAATAGAGGGCTGCATCATCCCATGATGCACAGGAAACAAGCAGGTAGGGTCCAGAATCATTCTGCGCAATAGTACTTGACAGGAGAAGATGATCCAAGAGGATGTAACTGGGGGCACTGAAGGGTATCTCACCATCATGGTAAGTGGGGGTGTCCTAAGTGACCGTTGAGGTGCTGTTAAATTGGGGAGCACACATGTACTATGATTCATTTTTGAAAGCTTGCAAGATGCCTACAGCACTGGTTCCCAGCCTTTTTTGCACAGCAACCCAATTTGCTGAGTTGCAGCCCTATATCAAGTATAAGTCTAAACTAATACTATGATCACCAAATTTGGATCATGACCTACAGGTTGAGAATCACTGGTCAACAGGAAGAGATATTTTTTTCATGAAGTTTATGTAGTCAAAAATAGCCAAAGTATACTTCACATTTATATAAAAATTTGTCAGAACTGCTGACTTCCTGTGGTAGAATTATCATCTATGGACACTAGAGCAGTCTGCCCAGTATCTTGCAGTCTGCCCAGTATCTTGCAGTCTTGTATCTTGAGTCGACTATGTAAAAGTGTTGCTGAACTGTCCTTCCAATGAGTGTCCTGAAACAAATGCAATATAATCTGGGGGAAAAGGCAACAGGGACATTGCTTAAAATCCCACCTTATGTTACATAACCTGTCAACATGGACACTACACACCTGATTTAATTCATACTCAGTTGTTACTTGATTAGGTAACACCTGCTCCTTCTCACAGTGAATCATGTTGCTGAGAATTAATATATACAGCATGCAGGTGGGGTCAAGAGGTTCAGCTTCTGTGCGGTTAAGCATTACAATGGCTAATATGCCTGATCTAAGCAATTTACACTGGGGTCATCGCTGGTGCCAGACGTGGGTATTCCAGCCGTCCTCTTGGGATTTTCACACTCTACCGTGTCAATAGTTTATACAAGATGGTGCCATAAACAAAAAAATATCCAATCAGGAGCAGTCAGAGGCTAAAATCCCCTTGCTAATGAGTGAGGTCAGAGGAGAACCTCCAGACTCGTAAAAGCTAATGGGAAGACTACAAATAAAAAGATAACGGCTTGATACTAAAGTGTTGACCACAATGGTTTGTCTGAGCACAGAACTTACCCTTAAAGCAGATCTGGAGACAAAAGATGTCTGTTCTTGTGTAGATGTACTTAGCGAAGTGGCTACACTAACATTTTACTTGTTACCTTAATTCAAATTGTGCTGCAGAGTATTTATATCTAAAGCAACTTTATCTAAATTTGATGACAATTTCTGCATTGTTACTCTGTTACAGTTGATTACTTGTGTTTTTACTTGGACGCTACCACAAACCTGTAATTTCCTTCAGGGTTAATTGTCCGTCTGTTTGTCTGTCATCTGTGTAAAGTAACTAAAGTAAACTAACAAGCAACTAAGTTGACATCCCATAATAGACTCTCTTCTGGGTGATATTTGTGGGCAGCATTTGTGAGTCAGTGCTAATGTAGCTGTTTCTCGCTGCCCTCCACTTGTTTCTGGTCACTCACTGGACGCTCAACCAAGCAGCATGGGTGTCTCATTGCCTGCTTGACAGCTACACACTTGTTTTGTATCGTTTGGCTCACTTGTACCTCACTTTGGAAGACAAGAGTATGTTTCAGGTAAATGTAAACTTAATCAGCAGGTCTCCAAATGGCCTGAGTGGCCCTCTCACATATACTGCTTTACCCACTGAGCTATTAAACAAGGAGCAGACTTTCTCTGACTTACAGCTCATGGGTGTCCTTCATTTCCATTCAGCACGCTCACATTGTTGACCATTATGGGCTGTAATAGCGTGTCCTGAAAGCGCTCTCGCGTCTCAATCTCAATATTCAGCAGAAGCACCTTTGGCAGCAATTACAAGCCGCACACGTGTCTGTGAGTGAGTCCGCCAGCCTCTGTGAGGTTTCTGCTCGTTTTCCCTCCATCTTGCCACCGATTTACAGATGCTCTCCCAAGCCCTGACTGTTCAGCACTCGCTTGGACGCGGAATCCCTCTCTTCGATGTTGGGTTTCTTTCCCACTGCTCACACCTGTGTTTAAACATCCTGGTTTATTCATTCGAGGAGCTGACGGCCATTATATTATCTGTATCCCAGGCTTTTAGAAAATATCTACCTCACATCCGTCAGTTTCTGCTCATTACAGGATGCCTTCAGGTTACTGGTGAATAGACCATTTTACACCAGTTAGGATAAAAGCTAATTGTATCATGTTCACTCACAGTACAGTCGACAACCAGAGACAGGACAAAACCCATCTAATTTTTTTGGTAAAACTTATGACAGTATTATACACATTCTCCTGCACAGCAGAGTAGGAATCAGATGTGAGAACTAGATGACTACTTAATAGACAAACCTGAAATGTCTATATGTACTGCCTACCTCTCACACTGTATATAATGCCACTCTTCTGAATACTATTTTTATATTGCCTTTCATTTGTCATTTTGTATCCTTTCTTAACCCCCTACCCTCTTAGTTTAGTATAGTTTAATTCAACATTTATTTATATAAATAAATAAAATCTTATCTAAATAAAACGCAGAATCATGAAATGCATTCTGGGATTTAACGTATTACTGAGAGATGCCCTTTTATTCACCAGACCATTCATGGTGGTTTGCACATAGGAATTCGAAGCAGGTCGATGTTGCCCAGTTGTGCACTGATCAGCTGTGCCGGTCCTCTGTTTTTAGCTGCGAGGAACTGGAGGCCCGGTGCTGTGGGGAAGCCTCCTCGGGGGCGCGGGGGGGGCATCCCGGTGATATACAACAGACAGCATGTGGCCACTAAGCCGTGACAGTTCACACTCAAAGAAAAAGAGAAAAAGAGAGCTGCTCAGAGACTATCACAATCAACCTACTCATTTTCCAGGATTTTATTTGCATTGCATTATTTTCTTCTGTCTGACCTCTGTCTGACCTCTCCTGACACACACACACACATTGGCGCACCTATCAAATCAGGACCTTCGATTCACCTCTATGTGGAAAAACCCTAATCCCACTCTGAACTTTGACACTCCCTCCAGAAACTGCACGAGATATGACACGAGCAAAGCTTGAGTTGCTGAGAATACATACAGTAACTGTACGAAATGTTTAAGGGTGACATTCCTAGTCCATTCATGTCAAATTGCATTTCTGAAAATGTAATTACATTCCAGAAAAACGCCAGGACGGCACGTTTAAAAAAAAAAAAAAAAGTGAAGGTTGTCTGATTTTCTCCTCCACATTTCAATAAAAGTTTTAATCTAATTTGAGTCTTTATTCTGAGCAGTCCTCTGTGATCGTGAGTCTTGCTCTCACTGGTCACACTGCAAACCTCTATCCCCCCCACTGGTGATAGCCAGTGATAGCTCAGCACTTGCAGACATGATCGCAGCATGAATAGTCAAGTGGCGTGCCCCTACCCTTACGCCAGCTTCACCACCCTCAGGGAGTGTCCAGAATAGGGCATCATTCTGGCACCACTGGCGAGATGTAGGGATGTGAGACGTGGAAGACCAAATCATGTCCCATATTGGCTTAAAATAGGACATTATAATTTTTTTATATAGGATGGGTGGCAACTCTACTGGCATGACAAGAGAATAGAGCTGCAGTGAACAGCTGGAGATTGCAGACATACAGTGCAGAAGTCAAATGTGATTGGCTCCATGTGCTCACCTGCAATATCACGGTTACCGGCTGCTAGTATCTCTGAATGCATGTGTCTCCCTTTTGAGTGACAAGGCACATAATGCTGTGTGACTTACGGCGCTATATCTGCTCTTTGTTCTGTACGTGCTAACAGCCTGTTCTGTACGGGCTGGTTGTGGGCAGTGGTGGCTTGATGGTTAGGGGAGCGCATTTGTAATCAAAAGGTTGCAGGTTCAAGTCACCACTGAGGTACTCTGAGCAAGGTACCGTCCCCAAGCACTGCTCCCCAGCCGTTGAATTAGCTGCCCGTTGCTCTGTCGCGAAAGTCGAATATGGGTTAAATGCAGAGGACAAGTTTCATCTAAAACTGGTTGTTCTGTACATGCTAACAGTCTTTTGTACGTGCTATCAGTATGTTCTGTTTATTCTGTGCCTGCTTTTTGTTCTGTATGTCGTAATATTCTGTTTTGTATTTGCTGGTTGTTCAGTCTGTTCTGTAGGTGCTGTTTGATCAGTAATGGTTGTGGTAGCAGTTTGTTCTGAATGTAATGTAATTTCTTCTCTATATACTATTCTATACGTAACAAATCTGTAGTGTATATCCTATCTTTAGTGTCTGATATCTGTACAGTATATTTTATACTGTTTCTGTACAAATCTGCCCTGTATGTACTAACAAGCTGTTTTGTATGTCTTACCAGTGTATTCTGTACTTTCTGTGTCTGTACTGACAGTCAGTTTAGTACGCAATAAGTCTGTTCTGTACATATTAATACTCTTGTATTTTTCCTAACAGTCTATATGTCTGTATATTTGTTCTGCACGCACCATCGCCCCATTCTGCACCGGCTCCGTTCTCTCTCTGCCCCCCCTGCAATAGCACTGGAGCGCCGTGCTTGTCCTGTCTGCGCTAACACTGCACTCTCGCTGCACTAATGGGCTGTCTAGTATATGCTGCGGCCCAGTGCCACAGACCCGTGGGGGGGCCCGCAAGCAGGCGCTTTAGATGAAAAGCTCTTTGAGGCGAAGCTCATCGAAACAGGGAGATAATCGATTTCTTCAGCGGCCCATGGCAGTCCGGTGATGACGCTGCCTCTCTCTGAGTAGCCAAGACGGGGAAACATTGAGGCGAGTGCCACCCCGCCCCCCCCCCCCAACTGTCTTCCCCCAACCGTAACCCGTCCTTCCCAGACGAGGCCCCTAGGAGGGTGTGCCAGCTGCAGTTAATTAAGATTAAACCGTGTAATTCCCAAAAAAAGGCATGCATGCCGACGGCATTCCAGGGTGCTCGTTACTGCAGCCCTGATTGAGGAGCCCCACGGATTCGGGCTGCTATTTTTACGGCCTTCCCATTATTTGAGAAAGCAGGCGGGCAGGCAGGCGGGCAGGCAGGCGGGCGGGCGGGCGGCCACGCAGCCAGTGGGACCTGAGCCTGCACTCCGCTCGCGTGCCATTTATACGACGGAAATGTAATTAGAGAAAGGAGTGAACGTAACAGCTCTTTGACCTTTATTTATTGCATGTCAGCTCCCACGACATTTCACCACTCAGAACTCCACGCGACGCACTGGGCAGCAGGCGGCCGAAGGCAGCCGATGGGAGCAACAGGCAAGTTCCTTATTAAAGGAAATAATTATAAAAATGTAAAGAGAAAAAGGTTTAAATTGAGTAATGTTACAGCAAGCCGCTTTTCTTTTTTAATCCTCTCCCGCTCGGATTTCTTGTGTAAACACTGCCGCAGAACTGTCTTAATCCAAATCAAATAATGAAACAAGATGACGGTCGCGACAAACTACGAGGGGAGATATTATTGTCTGTCCTGTAACTTTGGGAAAAAAAAGGGAAGTGCTGCTTAATATGCACAGCTGTGATTGCTCCCACAAGCTGCCGGAAACTTCTGGAGATGCCACAGGTGGTGGGAAGGTACAGAATTGGTGCTTACAGTTTGAAGGTTGTGGGTTCAAATCCCCCCAATGGCTGCTTTTGTTGTATTGAATAATGGTCTTAATTCAGGTAGTTAAATGGGGGGGAAAGCTTACAATTACTTATTTAGAGGACACTTTAGTCCAAAGCAATATACAAGTGGAGCAATTAGCACTAAAGGCCTACCTCAAGGGCCAAGTGGTGAAATCATTCTGCCAAACAGGGGGTTTGAAGTGGCAACCTTCAATTCTCAGGTACACTACCCAAAACCGTGGAACCACACCACCGCTACATAATAGTAGGTTATATAAGTCACTATTAAATGATCAGCTGGCCAAGAGACTGAATAATGTGTGACTAACTGAAAACTCATTGGACAGTTGAACAGCCAATCAGAGTTGCTCTTTGGATTGCTCGATTCAGCCACGGGCGGTCTGCGATCAAAGGAAGGCACTGCGGTTTCTCCTCTGATCACTTTAAAAGCAAGGAGGCATATATGAATACAATGAATATGTATTAAACCCCCCCCCCTCTCATTCACTGACATACATCTTTGTACAGTACAGCATTGATGCCCATTCTATAAAACAACGGGAGGCGATGAGTCAGGTTTCCAAAGTGTCGCTGTCAAGGATGTGCCTCAGAATCACTTCCTCGGTATTGTGTCAGTCACCCGTAGGTATAAAGA
Source organism: Brevimyrus niger (assembly GCA_015164015.2). NCBI lineage: Eukaryota > Metazoa > Chordata > Actinopteri > Osteoglossiformes > Mormyridae > Brevimyrus > Brevimyrus niger. The sequence continues at coordinate 8,884,925 of JAABNY020000039.1, forward strand.
TTTACAAAAAGGCATTTTGTCAGACAGATTTTGCAGAAAATCATGTATCATTTAAATGAATCAGCCCGTGTTTGTTGACACTCAGTCCTTGAGCGCGGTGCCGAAAATTCAAGACGGCAAAGCCCTCCTCAAACCACCAGAAATAAACATCTCGTCTCCCACACCCTGGAAGACAATTCTTCCCCAATTGGATTTAAATCACATAAACAAAGGGTGTCTGAATGCAAAACTGATTTTCCCATTGCCATGGCTTCTGAAGTACTCCCAAAAACACCAGATTCAACAGATCTTGGAAACGCACATGGCAGCTAATCTCCCGCTCAGCGGAGAGGGACTCTGGAGAGACAGATGCATACGTTTCTCACACCCTTTGGCCAACCGCCAGGGGGAGTGAAAGGTCACATGACCATGACAAGGCCCAGATCTGAAGTACGCAGATGCTCTTGCTGGTAGAGAGTCCTCAAAAAGCCCCTAAAGGTTGGCGCACATCAAACCGCTGTTTATTTTTAATGCCTTCATAATGAATTACAGCCATTCTGAGATTCATATATCACTATTTGCTAAAACAGAATCCATTTTAAAAAAGTTTTATTCATTTATTGCTTTTCATTTAATATTTATGATACTTAATATTTCTTCCTGTGAAAACGTTCAACAACAATAACCTTCATATTAATGTAGTCTGAAGTAATTTTTGAACATTTTTTGGACAAGACACCCCAGACTGGCTCCTAGGCAACTAATCCACAACAGACACTCTTAAATATCTTAAAGATCGCAGAGCTCAACTGATGGTTCGAGTCTAAACTGTCTGTCATCTGCCAACTGGCATGCATGAAAATGATGTTCTGCAAAGTGGGTGGGACGAGCAGTGAAAAACACTACTCTTATCCAATCAGCACAAAGCTCTCCTGCTCAGAGCCACGTGGAAAGTGTAAGGGAAGGAAGTATCTTGGCAGGAAGCGTCTCTAAGCGGCAGGCTGCCGCCATATGGTCAGGTACAAGCGGCACAGGGAACAACCTGGGAAATCACCAGGCCTGCCCAGGTGTTCCATGACACATCGCATTACATTTTGTTGCTTAGCTAATGTCTTTGTCCTAAGTGACTTACAGTTTCGCCCATTTACAGCAGTGCATGTACTTAATGGAGCCATTCAGGTTAAATACTTCGCTCAAGGGCAGAACGTGGTAGCGGGTAACAGAAAGGTTTTCTATTCAAGTCTGTCAAAGGGCACTGCTGCGATAGCATCCATTCATTTTCCATAACTGTTTATCCAGTACTGGGTCACCAAGAGCCTGGAGCTTATGCCAGGCAGCTCAGGGTACATGGCGGGGGCGTCCTGGATGGGATGCCAGCCCAGAAGTCATATTTCTATTCACTGAGCCACTCAAAAAAACTTTGAGAAAAATGGAAGCCCTAACACAGAACATGTCTTTCTAAACACCGAAGATACAATTCACTGTATCACCTCTGTCCTAATTTTAAGCTAGCCATGAGATGTGATTCCCTTGTGTGCATCCTGATACCTGTCGCACATAAGGCCATGAGTGTGCAAAAGTCACACCCAACAGCTATGAGTGTGGTCTTAGCCCACTTGACTTAGCACCAACCTGCTAACTCATCTGCAATGGAGTTAAGAGAGCGGGCTTTGTTTGGGGAGCAAGTGTACATGGGGGTGTGTGTGCGTATTGTGAGGACATGATGGCAAAATGCCACATTTTGAAATGCAACAAGTAAGTCTGGCGCTAAACATTGCACTTGTTATCAGTGCACGTGTTGAGATTTGTGGGGGGGAGACAGCGACCAACTAGACCATGCTGCATTTAAACATGGAATGGCGCCACCTGTGTCCAACATTCTTCAATCAAGCAAAACAAAATCAGGTTTCATCCTGACCTTGGATTTAGTGAATTTTTTGTTCTACTGTACAGTGAGAGGATGCGATACAGTTAGCATTTAGCCTAACTGGGTTAAAATGAGTCTGATAACCTGTATCCTAAGGGCACCTGGTAATGAGCAGAAACTGACGGGTGTGAGGGAGATATTCTCTAAAAGCCTGGGCTGCAGATAAGCAATAACCAGCCATCTGCTCCTTAAATGAATAAACCAGGATGTTTAAACACAGGCGTGACCAGCGGGAATGAAACCCAACATCGAAGAGAGGGATTCCGCGTCCAAGCGAGTGCTGAACAGTCAGGGCTTGGGAGAGCGTCTGTAAATCGGTGGCAAGATGAAGGAAAAATGGGCAGAAACCTCACAGAGGCTGGCGGACTCACTCACAGACACGTGTGCGGCTTGTAATTGCTGCCAAAGGTGCTTCTGCTGAATATTGAGATTGAGACGCGAGAGCGCTTTCAGGACACGCTATTACAGCCCGTAATGGTCAACAATGTGAGCGTGCTGAATGGAGATAAATAACTAAGCCAGAGCATATGAATAAAAAAAGAACTTAAAATGCTTATATCCCAGCCAGCAGCACAGAAGTAGACTTCTGACTGACATTTTCCGGGTGTAAGTCCTAGACGGGGGTGGCACGGTGGTGCAGTAGTTAGCACTGTCGCTTCATGTCGCCTCTAAGTCCAGGGTTTAAGCCTCCGCCATGGCTCCACGTGTGTGGAGTTTGAAGGGTCTCCCCGTGTCATCGCGAGGTTTTATCCTCCCAAGTCCACAAAAATTCCTGAAGCTAATTGGGGTTACCAGTAGGTGTGGATGGTGTGTGAGCGTGCCCTGCAATGAGTTGGCACACCCTCCTGGGTTGTACCCTGCCTTGTGCCCACAGGCTCCAGACCCCCCTGTAACCCATAAGCGGTTACAGAAAATGCATGGAAACCCTAGAAGATGTTCTGTTATTGTACTTCAAAAACATTTAAGTTAAATGTCTTCAGTAAGATCTCTGACAGAACAAACATGAAGTTTTCCATCAGTATGAATATTAAGCAGCTAATTAATGTAACTTTGCAGAATGAGAAATGACTAAATTTGGGATATACTCAGTTTGTAACTCTGCCGCTATCAAAACACTCTGCCGTAGAGTCTTAATTTTCTTTCTTAAATCCCCACAAAAAAATTCAGTTTTAATTTTAGAACCAAGTTTTTTTTCTACTCAAAAATGTATCAGCGCTGTTTTACTCTGCCTTCCTTAATATAAATGCTACACATCTAGAGAGGTTGTGGGGGAAATAACCGGAGATGTCTCCATTCGTCACAAAACTGGCTATAATGCTGTAACGACATTGCCTAACATCACCCTATTGGCTCACATTCAAACGAGACCCTGCTGTTAACATGGGAGTGAATTGTTATGCTTAAACAAACTCCTTTAACAATGGCTGAATAGCAGAGACATTTGCCGTTACCTTGTCTTTAACACCTTATCGTTGCTTGCATGGTTCCGCCCAAAAATGTGTATTGTGTTTTATACATTTGGTCAATTCAGCAAAAAAAAAAATAACAAGATATGAGAGCTGGAATGTGATTCACTACATTGTTATGCTTTTATTCTGCCGTTTCAGCTCCCCTCTTCCCGACACCCACAGGTAAATGCATTTTTATACACCAGCTCACTCATAAACGGCATTTAGGAGACGATCATTGCATTGCAGCTTAGCTTCATCAAAACAAAGAAAAGTTCAATGAAGTGAAGGGAAAAAAACCTTCAGAACACATTCTCTCCCGGAAATTCGGAAGCCTTGTTTCCAGTTAAACTTGAAATACAGCTGATCATTCATCCATCCTGTAATTATTTATTCACTAAGGGATTGGGTCCATCAGGAGCCTGTGGTTGGAAGCACAGGGCAAAACGCCACCTACTGGCCGAACACTATGGATGGGATGTAAAACTAACCATTTATCCACTTATTCCTGGAGTCTTTGGTGGGTACAGATCTCATTCACCACTCAGGGACTTGCCTTTGACTAAGCAAGGCCATTCTTCATTGGAGCTTTCATTAGCTTCGCTCATGAAGAAAAATGAGCAGAAGGACAGGATCTGCACCTGCCACCCCCCCCCCCCCCAAGGCACACACACACACACACACACACACACACACACATGAATGACCTCCCCCACTGTTTACTTTGCTGTCTGACAGTCGTGAGAATAACAACAAACAGGCAACAGCTGTGTCGAGTCAGGACAGTCCCCATTTCTGACCAACATACCAGAACAGGAAGTAACGTTCTAGGTGCTGTCTAGTAACACTTCTGTTGAATGTCCATGTCCCCTCGTGCCAATGCTAATTCGAGTGTGTAACCACTTCAGTAATAAAGCAAAGGAATACACTGTGGAACACGCTGATTTCTGTAGCATTGCTATAGTAAGGTTCCCGCTAATATACTGCAGAACGCCTACAATACACATGCTCAAATCCCTCATTACCATAGCAAAGTGGTGCAATCGTACATGGTATATTCTAGACCTCGAAAATAAGGCGATCCCAGTTTTTTTGGGAAAAAACACCATCTTCTAATAATTCGTACGTATATGAAAATGCATTCATACGACGAACGGCAAGAGTGTCAAAATGATCAGAAGTCGTTCATTCTCTACTGGGGGGCGTGTCGCCGGGTGGTGGCACGGCACGTCACGATTTGGATGGCGAGAGCGCCAAAATGAAGTTGAATCCCGGTGAACTTTATGGTAATGAACTATGATACGGTTCGGCGGCAACCAATCAGAATGTAGATTAAAAAAGAGTTCAACAGAACGCAAGCAATGTAAACTTGTTCCCACCAAACAGTTCCCAAGCACCGCCAGGGTATAAACTTTGAGACATAAGTGGTCTCCACACAACATTTTATCCTCTATACACAGTTAAAAAAAAATAATAATAATACAAACAACTTGTATTTAGGGAGCATAAAACTACGCATTTATAAAACCCACGTAGACATGCATTTTTATATTCCGTCAACACAGTAAAAATGGACGTGTTAAAAATAAAAATATCTTTTAGTGCTGAGATATACCTAGACTAAGACTTCTATCCAAGGGCAAAGTGCATTATATCGGTTGCCGTATTATAATGGGCTTTTAATCATAGCCACCAAAAGTAAAATTTTGTGAAAATTCCAACGAAGAGGTTCATTCTTTTGTTTGATAATCTGAATTAATATGTCTGACTTGTAGTGAAGTAAAAGGTGCAGAATAATCAGGGGGTTCAAGACCCGAACAGCCCAATATAAAACTATATAAACAACACTATTATTAGAAGCTGCCATTACCATATAAATTATCTGATCTATTGAAGGCACATTCATACCTACCTTTAATTTTATGTGCATGTAATTTTTACTGGCATATGTTGCACTGATATCATTAAAGCGTGTTCAAGAATTTTTAAGATGAGGCATAGACCAAAATGTTTGAAATTATTGGGTAACCAGGGGGGTATTCCATGAAAATATCTTAAAAAGGGCAGACTTTCCCGAAAAAATCAGACTCAACCTACCTCACTCAACCTAGCCTCACATTGTTCCACGAACGTTAGGATCAGTGTTAATTAATCAACGTTTATTCAAGACCGACTTGCAGAGTCTCATTTAGTGCGCACACCCGCGATATTTAAGAAGCCCAAATAAATGGATGAACTATAGATCGACCAAATAAGTCGGAAAGCCTGTAAAACGAGAGCGGTGTTTCTTTAATAAACGCTGCTGATGGAGCTGTATGAAAAATACAAAGATATAATCGTTAAAAAGGCAATACTGTGGTCCTAAACACAGCCAAGGAGATGGCTTGGCAATGATTTGCAGATAAAGGTAAAAGTTACAAGTACAAAGTACAGTGGCATGGTAGTGATTCATACTGCCGCCTTATAATGCGAACGTTGCTGGTTTGATCCCCATAACCAACGAGGAATCTCCTGGGTTGGTTTCACCTGTTATTATTACTGTATAATATCATTTGATCTCCTTAAAATATTTTAAATCACATCCGTGTGAAATGTTCTGCTCAAATAACTGTATGTTGTCTTTGCTATTTTAGTAGTAAACTTTCAAAGAAGACAGTAACTAAAAATATAAAGATATCTTCCTGTTCATATTATTTTAACGGATTTTTTTCCCAATTACAGTCATTGCTTTTCACCTTTGTAATATGCGTACGCATATATTCCGTTATAAGCGAGTCCACTATAACGGGATTTTACCGTAATTATTTTGGAATTAATTGGATTGACGTGATTTTAGAGGCTTTATTATATTGTTTATGTATCAATCTCAGCTCCGTTCTCCATATTATTGAAGTATTTAATTAAAAGTTTTACAAATAATGAATTAGTTATTCTATTTCTCTGTTTGTTTTTTATTTAGATTTTTGCCTTTGTTTAATACAGAAAACCGGTGCTTCATTATTTTTCCATTAATTTCCAGCGCTGGTTTTCCTTCATATTGCACTGAACTTTTGGCTGGACACCAACCTCGAGTGGTGGTATTCCACAATTCAGACTTTTTCACCAGCCTGATAACTTAAGTTTAACGATTTAAGGATTGTCCAAAGGAAAGACTGCTTACCTCTCCTGGTGTTGAAGTTTTCACGTTTGGCTAAAGTTATCCAGCCAAATGGGAAATTCTGCTTTGTTGAATACCCCCCATGTCTCCTTGGTTTTGCCTTATCCATTCAAAAAAAGTTTTCTCTTTTCCTCCACTCTAAGGTGTACGTTATAATTAAGTTGTCTTTCCTTTGACGCCTGTAGCTCGTCCGATACTGTTTTGTCATTCTCCTCGCCCGTCACTCCCCCCCATTTTACAAAACAAATAAAATAATTTCTGCAACCAATCAAATAAACTACAGACATGGCTACAGGACGCATCATTGCATAAACAAACGTAACCAGGACGAAACAGAATAGGGGTAGAAGGAAACCACGTGATAATTTATTTGAAACAGTGAAATTCTAAATTAGACGCACATTTTCACAAAAACCGGGACAATTCGTCTCCGGGGAAAAAATATTAATTTTCCAGGACAGTTGCCAGGGGACATAGGAAGTCAACACAGAATTTGTATTTCAAGACCAAAATGGCCACCGTGTGTGTCAGCGTGAGCGTGTGCCAGCTCACATATATATATTTGTTTGTTTGTTTGTTTATTTATTTATTTATTTGTTGCAAACTCCAGTCTGGCTCTTTCATGTCTCTCCTTAATGAAGGGCTTCTTCTTTGCTTTAGGGGGCTTTAGTCCTGCTTCTAGGACCCTGACAAACTGCTCTAGCAGTGCACTTCACACCTGCACTTAATGTTTCGTATTCTTTTTGAAATTCACTTGATGTCATCCTCTGGTTCATGAGAAACTGTCTGATAAGTTAACGGTCATTAGAAAGTCACTTCTGCCCTTTTCCTGGCTGGTTTTTGGTCATTCCCAGTATTGCTGCTCAGCGTGGTCTTCTGTCAGCAAAACCAGGATTTTTTTGTAATATGGAGTGGTCTCCTAATTTTTTCCAGAGCTATTTATTACATTGTGGTGACCAAATGTGTTGTTTGTTTGTTCTTTTTTTTTGACATTGTAGGGACCATTTTTTTCGGCCCCCAGAAAGGGGAAACTGAGTTTTCTAAAAATCTGTGAATGTAGTCAGAAGACTGAATGAATGGACGGTCCCCACAAAGATATGAATACAGATGTATGTATGTGTGTGTGTTTGTGTGTGCGTGTGTGTGTGTGTGTGTGTGCGTGTGTGGCGTTTGCGTGCTCTCCCATTCTCTTGTGATTTCCAAAGTCATATCCTCCTGAGACCCAAGGAAAAAAAAGTGTCCTTCAATTTTAGGATTTTGTCTTTGGAGGAAATACAACATCTTACAATTTAGATTTTTTTCAAGTTCATTTTTATTTTTAATTTCACAGCATGTCCTCTTTAGTGTACAACAGAAATAAATATGTTTCCTAACATCAGTGAAAAGATAGATGCAAAAATAATATGTCCACTACAATGGACATGAATGAATGGCTGAGGTCTCAGGAGAATATAGAATGACTGGCAGCTACGTGTGAGTGTGTGCATTTATATGCCCTGTGATGGACTGTTATCCCAAATACCTCTGAATATCTGAACAAAATTTGGCAAACATGTAATTCTCAGATCAGATCACGTGTTTAACACAGAAGGTGTAGGAGGTGGCATGTGGCCCAGTGGGTTGGACCACTATGCCAGTGATCAGAGGGCTACTGGTTTAAAGCCCATTGTCAATAGAATGATTTCACCTCTGGGTCCTTGTGTAAGGCTCTTAACCTCAATGATTCCAGGAACCAGACAAACTTGCTTTTCCTTTCCTTGCATTTAACCTTGGCTTATTAATTGTACATTGCATTGGATAAAAATGTCCGCTAAATACATTTAAATGAGACATTGTCATTTTTCAAGTGTCACACGATAAATAAAATTGGATTTAATGAGTAGTTGAGGTGACATCTGAGGTGACATCTGTCAAATGACAAGCCATTCAGTCAGAGAAAGTTTAACTAACAAAACCGGGGAGATATGGAGACAGCAGGTGAAACTCCTACCAATCACAGAACCTCATTAATTACTATTAGTCCAAATTACTCTCATTTGCAGGAATTGGTTTTTGTCATGAATCCTATTCATAATTTCATAAACGCCCATGCGAGTACAAACCACATAAGTAGAATTAAACAAACATTTCACTCTCCCTCAAGACTGCCACCGGCTTTTACTGTATTTCGATGCCTAATTAATGGACTTTTCATGTCAAACCCCAGTGACACAAAAAAAGCACCGTTTCCTGCCTAAATAACCTCCCTGTCAGTGTCTCTGCACAAAAGAAAAATCCTGCAGCCATGAACGCCTACAGTACGACCTTGGGGTGGTGTTGATTCAGACACCTCCATGTGTATCAGCTAACGCAGCAGAAGACACGCAAGGACACAGGTTTGTAACCTGAAGGCTGCTGGTTCAGGTCTCAGAAGCCCTGCTAGGGGGTGTCTGGAGTCTGCAAACCATATTACTCAAGTAAAAATGTCAAGGTGTCATTGGAAACCAACAGAACAAGAAAAAAAGGTCTGGTTGATCACTGTCATCTGCAAGAGGGGGACAGACTGCACAATACAACTAGATCCAAACAAATACATTTTTATGTACTCCATGTTTATGGGATGGATTACATTTATTACTTTGGTTGAAAGCTGCTTGAATCTATATTCTATAACTTCAAGCAAGACTATTGTATATATCACCCTTATACATGCCAATTCTGGAGGCATTATTGTGGCACCAAGAATAGCCAGAGTATATTCTGACCCCAGTGACCACAGCAATCTTCCTACGAGAGGCATGATTAACTCTCTCAGATAAGGACCATAGCTTCCAGCCAAAGAGACTAATCAAATTGCTGCCTTGACTACGGGACTGACGTCACTGTCATCACAAGCTAACGAAAGGCACAGTGTCTGCCCCACATGAACTGGAAAATCACTGGAAATGAACTGGACACCCC
>JAABNY020000039.1:8894475-8905263 GCA_015164015.2 Brevimyrus niger
CCCCCACCCCACCCCCCCGGGCCACTTACGACTCCCTAGCAGAAAGACATTATTTGGGTCTTCCAGACCTTGTTCTTCAACCCCACTGCCATCAGTTGTGGCAGCATAGGAAAGAAGAGAGGCAAAGGGAAACTGTTAATTCTCCTTCAGAGGAGAAACCAGCCAGTGTCCCTACAGGGAGACCAAGTAGATTGCCGTGCGACAAATCTGAAACCCGCTCCCATCACAACCCTTTCAAGCCAAGGATCGAGTGCTTGTCACATGCCCAAGCACTGAATCATTCAGCGACTCAATTAAGATCAAGGTGGGGGTCCACGTCTCGCTGAGAGCGGCCTCGTTACCTCCTCAGTCTAGTTTGCCGATTTGTTTGCCGCTACTAGCCCCCAGTTCCACAGGGTGAGGAAGTTCTGGAGACATTGGACATGGACCTCATTAGGAAAACATGCCATGGTGTGACCTCCATGCGACACACCCCCTCCCCCCACATTATGGTGTGGTCTGTACCACTTCTCATAGTCGAATGACCAGTAGCTCCAATTCAATCTTTGAGGGAAACACTCAATCACTTGGCACCTTCAAATGAATGATGTTATCAATCCATTATCACCATTAATCTGTTTCTCAATGATCATTCATAGGTTAACAAGAGCTAAATTAGAGTCACATCTCATTAGAGTTATTATTAGTGGGTAGGCCCAAAGTTCTAAGTCTTGATTAGAAGTTTGTCATTGTCATACTCTTAAAGGCAGTAAAACACAACAATGTGAATTACTCCATCTGGCCAATTTACATAGCTGAAATTTCGGAAAATAAAAATCTGATTCTGAACAACGTTAAATGAGATGCATTTGATTTAAACAACACTAAGATACCATGACCACAAACTGAACAAAAAAATCGTAGTAATAATTAGAATCATGGTGATGTGCAGTGCACTGGCTGTTAAACGACAATGGAATTGATAAACCTAATGAATGAAGACAGCGATTTAGCAGAGTTCACTGCCTGTTACTAAGTGAGAAATTAGTATTCTGGTACCGGAAAGAAAGTAATATAAAAAAAAAGCAACAAGATACCACATTCAACACATATTTTCACAATGACTGAATACATCAACAAGGGACAATGGCTAAAATTCAACACTTGGAATCCATATCCACGAAGATGAGAAGCCGTCATGGTGGAATAGGTGTCTTTCAATCGCAGCATTCACACTATCTCCATGACAACTCTTTGATGGACTCAAAAACCAGCTTCCGTGGTCACATGAATCATGACAGTGAGCTCAATCAACGATCATTAAATGGAGCAGTTGATGTAACTTCCGGTTTTATTTATCTAGCCTCATGTGAGGTATGCAGAGTTGCCAAATGTGTAGAGATGTGTGGTACACTGACTTCATTAGTCATAGGAGAACTGTGAACCCCCCACCCACGCCCCCCACCCCCATATGCCACTAATGTGGCATCCAGAACACTAACATTACAGTAAATCACTGACCTCCAATCACTGCCCTAGAATAACCCTCATATCTCAACCCTAGCAACGCTGGTCCTCTGAGGCCAAGCACAAACCTTCTAGAACCAGCCTCCTATCTTGAACCTGACAGGACCAACAGAAGCTTCTGACTGCAATCTTAACATCAGCCACCCAGAAAAAGCCAGGAACAGGCTTAGCACTTACCCAAGGCATGGCATGGCCCGGGACCTTTAGAACTAACTGCAGAGGAATTATTTTGATTATTCTGGTCCAGAAGACACGCCTGGTCTTTTCAACAGAGTTTTCGTAATTATTAAAAAAAAAAAAGCATTTGGATGATAATATTCAAACTGCCAAACACAAAAGAGCCCCAACAATGACCAGCTAGGTCAGGAGTAAAACAAATTCTGCAAAACACCTCTTCCTTGCAGCAGAAAAGAAATATTAGGCAAAAGAGAAAACAAACTTTCTGTATTTAACATCAACGCTATTGTTAGTTCTAATACATTTGTGTTCTTATTTGAAAAACGGGGCTACGTCTCACACGGAATACCCGTGCCGAAACCCCAATTACATCCAGCAGACGTTTGGAGCAAAAATCGGGTCAGAGCCCAAAAAAGCAACAAACAAAAAACATGGATTTGTGGGGAACATTTTAGTCCACCTGTTTCAGCCACATCTCCAAAAATAAAGGTGAGTACATGTAGAAGCCACACAGAAGAGTTGAACCTGACGGCTGCAGAGCTGAGGCAGAGGAGGCTGGACGGCTGTCTAGGCAGCTGGTGAGATCAGACCCATATTCCTCCTGGATATGGTACATGATCATATCGTGGCCCGGTGCCCATATCATGACATTTCTCAAAAGGGAATGTGCTGATTTCAAAGAAGAAGAAATGCCATGCTATTCCGGCAGAGAAAGCTACACACTGAAGATGGACTGAGGGGAAAGCTCTAGATTGAGGAAGCACCCACTGATAATGGAGAAACCTACATACAAGGGGGAACAACCACTGACAGAAGAAACTGACTTAAAGAATGAAGTGTGAACTACAGACCGAAGAGTAAGCGATAGATTGAATCAAGCTACACACGGAAGAGTGAGCTGGGGACTGAATCAAGCTACATACTGAAGAGTGAGCTGGGGACTGAATCAAGCTACAGACTGAAGAGTGAGCTGGGGACTGAATCAAGCTACAGACTGAAGAGTGAGCTATAGTCTGAGTCAAGCTATAGAAGAGTGAGCTATAGACTGAAGAGTGAACTATCGACTGAATCAAACTACAGACTGAAGAGTGAGCTACAGACTAAATCAAGCTACAGACAATCAAGTTACAGACTGAAGAGTGTGCTACAGACCGAAGTGTGGTACAGACTGACTGAAGCTACAGTCTGGTGAGAGCTACAGACTGAAGAGTGAGCAACAGACTGAAGAGTGAGCTACAGACTGAAGAGTGAGCTACAGACTGAATCAAGCTGCAAACTGGGGTGGAAGTGTTACTGATTTCAGGGAAAATCGCAATTCATGGTGATTGAGTTACTGATGAGTGAACATCCATGACAAACTGATGAACCTTATTTAGTATCATGAGTGAGATGCAGGATGTGAGTCACAGCGAAATAATTATTTGTCTGGTCCTAAAACTTTCGAGAGACATCTATTTATACTGCCAGTGTTGTCAGTTCCTGTAATGAAGCTACACTGCATTAGACACCTTCAAAAAAATGTCATGCAAAACATCCTCATTTTGACAAATTCTTCTGTTATGTTAGCAAATGAACAGCAAAATGCAGACCCACAGCTGGTTATATATATTTATATATGCACTGTCACAGAGAATAAAAGTCTTTTGAAGATGTATGGTAAATACCTTTCGGTATCAAATCATGTCTTCCATATGGCCAAATATTTGGTTTCCAAAACAACAACATCACAATGATTCCAGTTCCAATTCCAGTTAACTGTAAATAGCCACATTGACCAAATGGTGAAAGCCTGCCATTGCCAAGATCGTTTTTAGGATGCTTTCAATACAAATATCTTTTGATGCCAGTGCAAACACAACTTTTTAATATACACATATTACTCTTGGCTGACAGATGCACACAGTCCCCAACAGCACTGACCATAGGATGCACTGTTCATTTTCAGGGGGATGAGCTTCCCCCAAAACTTGCAATTTTGGACTAAAATAAGAGAAAATCACAGCTTCCTGCAGATGGCGGGCCAACAGCAGTACAGAGAAAAGCGTCATGAGACGCAGGGCGCCTCCCAAATGAAGCTTGAAGAATATCTTCTGAGCATATTTGTCTGGAAGGTTTTGATTTATACCAGCCACGGTCCCCACGCCTAGACCGACCGGTGGTACCATGACATGGGTCACAGATGCAGGACCCCTCCAAATACAAACTGGGTATTACTGGGCAATTTTCCAGATGGGTATCGCCTGTGCCAGTTTGGGTTGTGGCATGAGCTCCTACTGAAATTCCACCTGATGCTTCTCTCATGGCTGGAAATTGATCATGAATATTTCAGGAATTCTCATAAGTTCCGCGAGGCCGGGGTTTCTCTTAACTGCCCACAAACGGGCGAGTGATTAAAAAAAAAAGAGAGAGATGCACGAAAATTACTTTTCCCGCCGACAGTTCCGCCGAACATTAAACTGTCATATAAACCTGAAATATTATGTTAATTCTCTTCAGGATATTCAGCTCAGACCCCTGGTGAAGTTTGCACGTCAAAACACCCCTGGAGGTACAAAGGAAGACAGAAGCTCGCCGTGGCGACGCTGAAAGCCCCGGTTTCCGGAGCTGCTTCTCATAATTGATCTGCTGTCAAATTACATAAACGTTCGTAGATGAGGAAGCAGCATACGGCTCCCCCAGAACTCAATATTCTGCTGCGACATGAGAGTGCAGGCGTGTCGTGGCGTGGATGGCCATGCAACTCCGCTTTAACTACTTGGAAAGCAAAGCAGGGACATTACATCCCCGCCATCCTGCCGTAAATACATTATATGGATTCCCGCTCCCATATAAATTGAAAATGTGCCCTAAACGTCTCCATCCCCTGCCCTCTCCTGGGAATGGTAATGTCACAGAGGTTCCTCTTGGGAGGCGATGAACTGTTCTGTGTCCTTACTGAACTCCATAACTCCATATAAGGGACTTACCAAAAGGCACAGTCCCAGATCACTCTGGATGCGAAACAGTGCTCTGCCCGCACCCATTAATCCAGTGTTTCCCCGACCCAGTCCTCGGGGACCCAAAGACGTTCCATGTTTTTCCTCCCTTCCAGCTCCCAGGAGGTAGCAAAAACATGGACTGTCTGCAGGTCCCTGAGGACCAGACTGGGAAACACTAATCGAGCATTAATCAATTAACAAATTGATTGATTTTTTAATTACCACACTGGGTCACCTCTGTGAAAAGACACATGGTTGTAATTTTTACATTTTTACCTATTAATACAGATCCCTGCTGAACTATTCAGGTCCACGAGGGCCCTTCCCATTCCTTGGTATTAAGTAACGCATCTCAGTTTTGGCCACCGGACCATTTAAAGGAGAGGGCAGTGAGGACTGGTGTTGACACAGAAGGAGCTAAACAGCCCCGGAGGCCAGAGGAGCGAGCAAAAACCGGGAGGCGCCACCTCCATGCACCTCCATCACGCTCAACAGAGCATAAAGGGACACGCTCCCCTGTCTGGAAAAGAGAAGCTTGCAAGAAGGAGAAGCCATCCATATATAAACAAAGTCTGTATTGGTGACTGGATACTTCCTGTAATAACGCTTCAGATACATCCAGCGCATTAAAGCTGAAAAAGCCCACCTGCATGTGTTCCAGCCTGGGAATTATCATAATTCGGGTCATGTGCTGAGGCTCACACTTGGGGGGCAGGGGCCATTGCTGCTGTCCCCAATCTCGCTCAGAGTAAAGTGTCACTCAGAAGTGCCACTAAGCATATTGGATGCAAAACATGCCATCTATATTCAGGAAGAGACCTTCCAGCTATGAGTGAAATGGGACTAATCCTGTGTTGAAAGGAGATTTTCATCCCACCGACAGGCCTCTGTAATAAACTGGTCACACCTGAGATAAACAACCATGTGACTCCTCCCAGGACTTTAGTGGGAAGATGGGAATGCTCTGTCCGTGAAAAACCCTAATCCTAACCCTAATCCTAACCTTAATCCTAACCGTAATCCTAAATTCATCCTTATCCCAAGCAAGGGAGGCTTGCACAAGGAATCCCATGTTAACCCCAAATGAAATCGCTTTCTGCAGATTGTTATATTTTATTGCTAGTAAAACGAGGGGAATTGTCCACATTTTCTCACATTCAATTCTCATAGAAGCAGACTTGCAGTTATTCCTGGAGAGGGTCTGCAGCTGGACTCCTAAGAAGAGCCCCAACCCTGGCTACCTCCAGCAAACATTCAACAGAGTGAATTAGCGGGATTGTAGGAAATGCCCACATCTGTGAATAAAGGTGTCTAGGAAAAATGCTGGGTGAGGATCTCATGTCAATATATCATCATCAGGTAAGATGAGTGGCCAACACTATGGTGAATTCCGACAGGCATGTTGATAAAATGCAATTTTCACCATGACGTTGTGTCATTGACACATTTGTCCATGTAGACAATCTCATGACAGTGGTCAAGATGGTGCCTGTGTGGGCAATGCCCAGTCCCCACGGACTGACATCAGCCTAGAAACTTGGTTGGTTGGCACACTCTGCATCCCAGGACCAGTAAAGAACAACCCTGCTTTCCCTGCCCTAACTGTGGATCTCCGCTGAGGTCGCTGATTCCTAGGGGACAACAGCAACTCTCATATTTGCAGATACGTGACCAAAGGGGTGGGGGGTTTGCGAGGCAGGGGTAGAGGCTTTGGTTAGGGCCACGCAACTAAGGGTGCATTATTCTGTGATTTTGGGGCTGGGAGGGGCTGATCACACAAGCCGGTGTAATCACAGAAGCTACTGGACCAGATGAGCATTAGAATTCACCACTGGTGTCCTGCTACACCATTGTACTGGGACCATTCATCTTCCCAGCTACCCCAATGGCCGCTGCCAGACCTTCCTGACAGGCAGCTTAAGAAGGACCATGGACCCACAGCAACAGAGAGGCTCTTTCTCCCTGAAGACAGCATCTGCCGCGCGCGGACCACCTCCTGAGTACAGCGGCCACCGCAGTGACTATGGCGATTAAAATGATTTGACGGTTGGATACTCCTTCGCTGACTAAAAGAAACAAAAAATGCATCGTTTTCCCCGGATTTTCCAGCGATCGTGCGAAATGTGTTCTTTCTTCATTATTTTTGATTGGAAGGATGAAATCAAACTCGTACATGGGATCGATCGGTTGTCTGCTGAACACAAATAATAATAATAATGATAATAATAATAAAGATTTGATGTAATTTCCAATGAAAACAATAAAGCGATTCGGCACGGAAGCAGCAGGTCTGCAGGCATTTGGGATGCCGAAACCAGCGCTGAAAGTGCCGCGGTCATGAGTAATGATCCACGGTCGTTACTGAACACCGGTACCAGCAAGTTTAGTAGTAACTGCATCAGAGAGCCCACCATCGAGTAAAACACGCCACAAACCAGCTTAAAACAATGATTCATTAGAAAAATACAGATTTATGCGATCTGTAAATTAAACTATTATTATTTGGAATTATAGAAACAGTATATTCTAACATAGCGCTTTTATCTTAGATACGATTATTTGTATGAGCGATAACAATAACAGCACCGTCCGCTACCTGAACAGAATAGTATACATCACATATGATCCGCGCTACTTACCTGTGAAAAGTACAGCCATGACTAATTGACGAGTGCGAAGAAGCAACATGTTTCCTTTCGCTGTCGCACAAACTTCCATTAGGCTTAAGAAGAGAAAGTGAATGGTGTTTTGCTCGGGGGGAAATGCTTTTTTTCTGCTCTGCGATTGCCACCCTGATCGGTCCTTTTAACGTCGGGTGATGACCAAGAAAATGTGCAAAGTTCCCATCGCTCTTTCTAAAGAGTGTGTTCTGTCTACTTGTTATCCAGTGTAGTCAAAAAAAACATTAGGTTTCCGTCCGAATTGAGCTTCGGCTGGGATGAGATGACTTTTGGAAAAACCTGACAGAGTGCGCCGAGGTGTTGAAAAGCGGCGTCCTGGATGAGCAAGTTATCCCAACAAAGCGTGTGTATATCCCCGCAGCGGTCTCTTTTTTAATTATATAAGCGCTGTCCTTGCATGGAAGAGGACAGCAAGTCAGCCTTGGTGTCCGCTTGCGCTCCCTGGGTCACTGTCAACAACCCTTTACCGTGAAATTGTGACCATTTTGGGTAAGATGACGGCGTGCGCAAGGTGTCTCACCCCCTTTTCCCGTGAATAACTGGAGATATTGCTCTTGCCGCAGGGTGATCTCTGTTCTTCGGAAGCCTTTTTCGGGATTTTGCCGATAACAGCCACTCTTGTCGTTTTATTTTCCCCTTCCGCTGAATGCAGCGTTTAGCTCCGCAGTTTGCAAATTAAAATTTCCTGTTTTTCTCCGCATCACTGCTCGACCTCAGGGAATGAGCGGGACTCCTTTACCAACAGTGTCCACCGCTTTTCTGTTTGCAGGCAGGGGGTTGATCTGACTGCTACCAGTGAGCCCCAGCTAAGATGCTGTATCCTCCGAGATCGCCTTCCGAGTTGTGGGTCGCGCATTTGCGCATTTTCACTCCGCAGGTCATTCGCGTTATTTTTAATAGCGCCGAGAATAACTTGCTCCCAAAGAGTAACTCCGGCGACAAAATTAGCAGGAAGCACAGAATACCGATTATGCATATCATTTGAATAACGTCATCTTAATTACATTTCGTCTTCTATTCGTTTATTTTATAGGCAAATAATTACATATGGGGAAATATTAGTCTAAAGAAATTATTGTCCGATTATTTATTAGTGGCGCAGTTGCCAGAGAAAATCGATATTAGAAGTAAGTATAAATCTAACCACTACATCCTTATCGTGTCTAAAGTTATTTTGCTTTCACACTTTTTCCCCTGAAGATGCTGACAAGATGACGAAACCGCTCCGACGTGCGTAAGTGCTTTCCTGCTGAGTGCCACTTAAACGCTCACCAAAGATCGGCATCTGTTTTAAAACCAACGACGATCCCCCAGCCCCCACCCCTCGATCTACGCTCTGCAGAGGCGGCGGCAGCTTTCAAGTCTAAAGCAGAAGAAAAGTAAAAAAGAACTATGCGCACTGTCAACCTGGACAAGGAAAATCAGGACTTGAGAGCGTGTTTTGCTGCATTCAGTAGTCATATAGCAGTACATATAGGCTAATTGGATTAACTGTATACGGTAACAGAACCCTGCTCAATTGCATTTCTACAAAAATACACGCACACATATAAGTTGAAGCTAACGTCTGAACTTTAAAAAGGCATACATGATCAAAACTATTACACATTTACTAGCCTGTTCCTACAGGGAATATGTGATTTTTTTTAAAGAAGTGAGACGTATGATTTAATCTTTACGAAGCCGGCGTATTGAGTATTATAATTACTACGTGGTTAACTGCTCGCCACATTGACAGCCATGCAGATAGACCGCTGTTGTAGGGTATATGCGTTTAGGATTAATTGGCTTCTCTAGAACCTTAGTGCAGACCCGCAATTAATCACAATCACTCAGGAATTTTATACCTGTCACCATAACGACTGTAAATATAATTTATGTCAAACCAGAGCATATTATATTTGTAGCTTAGTCCTAGTATAAGAATTTGTTCAACATAATTGTTTTTCAAAGTACTACAACGCAACGAGTTATTTGGAGAAATGTTGTACTTTCACCAAATTCTGTAAACAATGTTAATATCTATTTTGTAATTAATCATTATGGATTGTTTTTCTTCAAGCAATAACCAGATGTCAAGATCTGACATAAACTAGAACAAATAAACGAACTGCCTTACATGACAGCATGTTTTTATGTGTGCTGTTAACTAAATTCCCTGTCTTTTTTACCGATGTGGTTTGCACATAATTTTATAAGAACATTATAATTCTAAAAGTACAAGAACTGCAACTGACCAAGGAATGTCTGAAACAAACAAAAAAAAAAATCCGAGAACCTGTTGGTTATCGATGTCGCGTCTGCGCGTGTTTTGCCATCCAGTGAAAAGCAACGGCGACCCCTCGTGGTCAGTGAGGGAAGAACAACGAAGCAAGATTGATTTGTTTCTGAAGGACGTTTATATATATATATATACATATACACACACACACACACATATAGCATATATACATGTTGCCTTCGAGTGATATATTACAAGGGATGATTATAAGTAGCCAACATTCAGGAGGATCTGTTGATCCGTTCATTGAGATGTTCATCCCATGCGTTCCTTGTAATTATTGTGACTATTATTATGTAATAAGGAGTAGCTCGGCAACGATGCTTTTCAAGATACCACGCAGACTGTCCAAAACCATTTAATGGTCATTTATAATGTATGGATTATATCTCCTGGGATATATATTATAGTAAAAACCCTTAGGACTATGAAAATGTTAGTGCTGGGAAAGTCATTAGTTTGAAATTAGTATCGATTAATTATTATACTTAAAAGTGAAGCTTTATTATATTTTCCAGATGATTGAATTTAGGCCTGTCTATACAGGCTTCCATCTTAGTTTGTATCCCAAATCATTGTACGTTAATGATATCTCGATTTTATTTACATATTTGTATCAATATATACATGCAAATGTATCACATCCAGTCGTTAGATTCACAATTAACTGTACTAGCACTGGTTTCAGCTGTGCCCTGTCATCGAACATCAATGGGATTCTAATGCCGCAGTAGTGAAAAGTTTGCAGCGATGCCCAGATGGTTATGCTGAAATCTGCTCGCTTTAATCTGAACGCTGCTGACTTATTCTTTGCAGTGTGAACATGCACCTGAAATTTACTTATTCCCAAAATGCGATGACATCCCTGTTTGTGGCGACATAGTCAATCCGCTGATAAAATATTATTTTAAAAATGTAGAAACAATTAACTATGAGGCGAAATCACTGACACGATTACTGTAGTAGTTGACAGGAAAGCGAAACAGAATTAAGCCTGTTTAGACATGGCACGGATCTGAATGTTCAGTCACGCGTCTTGTACATTCCTTATAACTCAAGAGTAAGGTAAACAAATAAATAAACAAAGGGATAGATAGATGATAGATAGATAGATAGATAGATAGATAGATAGATAGATAGATAGATAGATAGATAGATAGATAGA
>JAABNY020000039.1:8905363-8919098 GCA_015164015.2 Brevimyrus niger
TAGATAGATAGATAGATAGATAGATAGATAGATAGATAGATAGATAGATAGATAGATAGATAGATAGATAGACAAGCAAGAACGGCCTGCAGGTTTGCTGTTTGCGCTCTAGAGGTTTTAAATACTCCAACAAGACAAAGCTTTGCAGTACAGCGCACCTACGTACTTTTGCAAAAGATCAAAAAGATGACAAAGAAATATTCTAACAATCCTTAGGAATACCGTGGAATTCCAAACCAATGCAAGATGAAATATCCGACACATCGCTTCTCAAAGCAGGCAAATAAAGGGGGGTCGTGTAACAATACACGGCGGTGACACATTAAAGAGATGTTCTAAGACAAGTTTCCCCCCTACACATGTATCCCATATTTCTGAGTATCAATTACTATCTATGATTTTCCCGAAACATGCTAGAGCAAGGAAATGTACATGTTCAAAAAGCCGCCATCGAAACGCTACAAACATTTTCTGTAATTTTTAAAACGCTAATATATACTGTCAGGTTTCTTTGCATGCTTTGTACCACTCAAGTAAAACTCGTGCTGCCTTTGACCTGAATCTGCCATTGAATAGACTTGGAATCACAAAAAAACGAAGAAGCAGAAAGGAAACTGTTTATATACTTTGGTGCATCTTTGAGGCATCCGATGTAGCTCAGCTAATTACAGAGGCACAAACGTGAGTACAAACCTGCAGCTGAACAGCCTGACTGTCCTCCTTTGTTAGTTTGTGCTGTTTTATAAGGTGCGAAGAACTGGCTTTGACTTGACAAAGCTTATTTAATGCCTTATCAGACAACAATGCATTGCCTGGAAGGTATTGTTATTAATTGGCTGCTCAACAAAAAGTCTACATGTTTCATGTTGTTTAGGCAAGACTACAAATAGTTGGCTTGAAAACTAGGAAACAGGTTCCTCCCTGTGCTGAGTCCCTTCAGCAGTCCTAGGAGGGGCATTCTCAATGGCCCTTTCAACAAAGGTCAAAGGTCACTTACACTTATAACATCTGATAGGGGAAAGGGGGCAGCACTAGCAAAAGTGCATAATGACAAAATCAGAATATTATTTTCACCTGCACATGCACTCAAATGCAACCCTTATCTATAGCCAAGTTTTAACAGGTTGGTTCAATGGGCCAAGAAAGGCAGTACCGCATGGCTAACGAGCAAAGGAAAGACCACAGGCTCTCCAATCGTTTGTCTTTTTGTTCTGCTCCGCCTTCCCATCTAAAATTGATTGTTGTTGTTTGTAATCCATGTTATCTGCCTCTATCCAGTTTTCTAAGCCATCGTGAAAAAGCGCAGAATTATTCCCTGCAGTGTAATGAGTTAGTTGTTTTTGAAACCGCTAATTTATCTTTCCAAAAACCATTCGATTTTTATTTTATCCCAATCAAGACAGCATTCCCAAAGCAACTTCTTTAGTCATAATATACATATATACTTGCAGTTTGCAAATTAAATTCAAAATATCTTGTGTTGTAATTACGTTTCGGTTATTTGCTGTAGTAGAATCATTCCTGCCTTTGTGGCTCGTAAATAAAACTCGAGAATGGAAAGTAATCACGAATGGAATTGTCATAAAAGAAAGACACATTTGGGGGAAAAAAAATCACTTGTTGCTTAATATGATGTGGCAGGTTCTGCCAAAAATGCTGTGTTGTGTCAGACTGCTATAACTTGCGCTGAAAACAAGTGACCGAAAACATTTCACCGCAAACACAAACAGACACACAACACTTAAATACATAAGTTGAGATAGTAATAATTGATTAAGGCTACACAATTGTGAAAGACCTGTTGACACCCCGCCCCAGCACCTACACTGGCAACCAACTGAGGGATTCTTCATTATAACATAAGGTTATAATACCAGGCAAGCCGGGCGGCCGCCCGAATGTCAACATGGCACCAGGGGCAAGGCCCCCAGCTGCACAGCACCCCAAGCAAGTCTGCCCCCCACCCGCCTGTCTTTGTTTTTGATTTATACCGGGCTTTTTTCGCTGGCAGGTAATTAACATTTATCAGGTAGTAAGAGGAGCTTCCTGTGTGACAGCCATGTGATACCCGGACCGGCAGGCCCCGCGGAGGCCCGTGTGACACCGAACTCGTTATCGTTAGAGGACCCTTGCAGTGAGAGTGCCGGGTTATTACAGAGAAGGTCGTCCTGGCTAACGACCAGCGGGAACATTAGGGAAGATAATTCCGTAGCTTTTTCCAATCCATGCCTCATAGGCCACAGTACATAATTAGCCAGAAGGCAATTTAGGAAACCCATCCATTTAACACTAACTATATTTTCTGCATAAGGCCCACTTATACAGCTGTTTTAATGATTCATTACACGTAAAATGCGTTATTTCCTGAGTGAAAGGTGTACTTGACTAAAGATAAAACAGGGTCTCGTGTGTGTTCACTTCCTACACTTTTATGAAGTGAATCTACAGAATCTCTTGAGCTGTACTGTTTTTTTCAGATTTGGGTTTAGGTCTCTAATGTTGTCTAAATGACGGGACGCATCGCGGGCAGAGACCCCCTGTGACGGTTCTCCTCCAAGCTCTGCATCAGGTCAGGAACATGAAGCCCTTTTTGTGCGACACATCATGTTCGGCTTCTGGGAGAGATCTCTGACCTGACACTGCTGCTGATACAGAATTTGTTTTGCCGAGGAAACTTTCATAAGATCTTGCATATGCTCTCTCTCTTCTTACGACTCCTAGGACTGTGGTTACCTTCTTCGATTTAAAAATGCAAATCTGCAAATCCCTGCAAATGCATTGTACCCACAATCTGAGGAACTTAAAAGCAGAAACAATAATAAAAAATAAAAAAAAAATCACCAGCATTAGTTACATCCCGTACGTGTTCATGCTGAATCATCATGAAAAAACAACAGATTTAAGCAGCAGAAAGATATGGAACACTGGAAGTGTAACTTATTTCCTTACCTGTAAGTCACTTTGAATTGTGCCTTTTAAAAGTGTTACACTGCTGCCCAGTTATCCCTGATAGCTTCTAGGAATTGTGGTGCCACCGCATTTGAATAAAATGTCCTCATGAAACAAAGTGGAATGTGCTTTTTACAGCCTTCCAGCATACCTACCTAATTTCCCTCCCATACTGGAACGCAAAACATAATTTATAATATAACGCGAAGGTATAAAGAAAGCAGGGGTAATGTCATATTCATCAGAAGGATTGATTTTTCCAAATGCTGGGAGAATCACTCACTTGCCTAATATGCAGGAGAATTGAAATATCAGAATGCACTGAGGGGTAATTGAAATCAATGTGATTTACCAGTGCGCATTTCCAAGTGTGCTTATTTCATTAAGCGCAATATTAAAGTAGAGGATAGTGATTTGATAAGCTTATTCATGTGGAGCTTGTTCCAGTTTCGGATTAGCATATGGGGGCCTATGGCCCCTTTGTTTTCACAGAGGGAGGGGGGTAATCTGTGTAGCATCATTACTCTGTGTCAGGGCTGCGCTGGCATGCTCAGTCCCCTTCCGTTTCTCAAATAATAGCAATAATAATAATAAATATTAGTATTATTTCATTGTTATGTTTGCGAATGTTCTCATTCTCTGTGCATATGTCTCATATTTTGTTTGGTTACTTATGGTTAAGGTTAGGGATGGGTAGGGGTTAGGGTCGTCCTGCTGGGATTACAGTTTTCCCCATAGAAATGAAAGGAGAGTCCCCACAAAGATATAATTACAAACCCATTTGTGTGCGTGTGTGTGTGACTTGTGATGGATTAGCGCCCTGTCCTGGGTTATTCCCTGCCTTGTGTCTGTAGCTTCTGAAATAGGTTCCATACTCCCGCAACCCTGCATAGGACAAGACAGTACAGAAAATGGATGGTCAGATGGATATATTTTATTAGTAAATACACCAATATTTTGTTTCCATTGATTTTAGTTTAAGTGTGTGATTCATATTGGCTATTAAGGGAGATGCTGAGTATTTAAATCGCGAACAGTATTTTTATTCACCCTGACTAGACGATGGCAGTATTTGGGCTATATTTCTAGGCCTTGCATAAAATCTGTCCTTGCTCCTTGACATCACAAAACACAGGACATTTGTAGCCACATAAAAGAAGCCATTTTGACTTTAGACTCCATTAAATTAAAAACATATTTTAAAAAACGGGAGGAACAATCCAGGCCTATGAGCCTCGGTGGCAAAAATTGGCCGCAAAAAGAACGTGGATGGAGAGGTCTTCTTCGTCTTGGTGTCCTCTGTAATTAGGCAGTGAGATTAGATTCTCCCATGAAGTAAGAGAGGACGTCCTGCTTCTCAGGTAAGTGAGCTATGAGGGAGACGCCTTTTCCTGTGCGATGGCCGTCGGTTCGCCTTGACTGATCGCCTGGGTAACTTCTGGGATCTTTGCTCTCACTGCACACACACCTGCTTCAGAAGCCACCCCCCCTGGGTTCACCACAGCAATCCACACGAGGTGCAACGCCCACACATTTAATTCTCGCTTCCCCCCCATGGATTTCTCAATTTCTAATTCTCTATTACACACCTCGCTTGAATGAGAGGATGACTGCTAGGTGACACCTTCTCTAGTCTGGTACACCCCCTGACTGAGCTTTCCTTACACACAACAGGTCGCACAGAATAACGTAAAGACCAGCTTGCTCCAGAAAACACTTAATTATCAAATCTGTAGCCATAATCATCAAGTAACCTAAGCGTATTAATGTCTCAAGCTTATTTGAGCTGGAAATGTGTATTATCTTGCCCAGAAGGCAAAATACATCTTTGCATCCATCATAGGTAATTCTTGACCCTATTTACGTGGAGTCTAGACTTTCTATTTTTGCCTCAACCTACCTCACCTCCTCTACAAAATTGGTGTCCTGTATTTTTTCAGATTGAAAGTAGCAAGCCTACTGGGGGGTGGCGGGGGGTTGGAATTCCATTAGGGTCAAATCCCAGAATCGACTATGCTGTCCATTGATTTTCCATAACTTCTCAGTACTGGGTCAATCAGTCAGGAGCCTATGCTGGGAAGCATACAGCACAAGTCTGGGGATTCCCAGGATGGGATCCCAGTGCATCATGGGAAGGACACTCCCACAAGCAGTCTACTTTCCAGTGAGCAGCCAGGAAATGTTTAGGTGCATTACCCAATATCAGTGTCAACCATTATTATTATTTTTTTTTAATCTGGTAACACGCTGATTTAGAATCTGTGGTGGATAAACAAATTAATAAACAATCATAAGAAAACAAAACAGGGAGAACAGTTGGTGTGATATTAACATGCAAATAGAAAAAAATAAGTATTCCACAATTATTTTGATTTCCTACTGTCATTGTTGATTTATGACTCTAAATGTGCAGTTCAATCCTGAATGGGTTTATCCAGCTGTGCCAGTGTTTATATGAAAGAGGTAAGGAGAGTTTTAAGATGCATTTAGCTCCCCCTGCACCTACCCTCCCATCCCCCACCCCACCCCACCCCCCACGCAGAAGCTGGGCCTGTGGAGCCTCAGGTATTCATGTTGGGGCCTCTTCAGTGACGATGCCAGGTCCACACCCTCTTCCGCACACCAGTGACATTTGCGAGATGATCCATCGTCCTGCTCCTCGCCCAGCCATTGCGCTGAGCTCCGCTTACCTGAGAGTTGAAAAGCAACAGATTTCAGGGTAGCTTCAACGCGCAGATTGTCAGCACGGGGACGGGGGACGGGGGGGGAGGCTTTTAAGTGCTCTATGTCATGTTTGGTGTTTCAGTTTGAACCTCGCCGCGAAGATGCGTGACGGACAACAGGGGTCATCATTCTGATTTTGTCTCTCCTGGAAGATGGCACCAGCGCGTGGGGGCTCTTTTTGGCCTCTTCATCATTAAGCGGAGAACTTCATAAGGCAGGTCCTGCCCAGGAGCTGCCTGGCTTGGGGCCCGCAAATCCCAGCTGTCTCCCTGAATCACGGAAAGCGTGTTCTGCGAGGAGCAGCCAAACTGAGCCAATTACGACTCAGGAAGCGGAGCTGCGAATTAGCCGCCGATCACCGCCATGACAGATGTTCGCACAGACCTGTTGCACTGGCACTCAATGTCTTCCTTTTCGGTCTATTAATGCGGCTGCATATTAAATTATCATGTCGCTCCAGTAGATCAACAAACGGAGCATCGTGTTAACTATGCAAAGGTCATTGGTTCAAATCCCAGGGAACATACATGATCACTAACTCTTCTGTCTAGACCACTTTGTATAAAAGTGCCAGATGAAAGAATATTATACAAAACTAATCAATGACACCACCAAGGTGCCACTCAACTTCCCAGGGAAGTGACGTCATTTCAGTTACCCAAGTGGACCTAAAGACCTAACATTAACTTAACATTAACCTAACATTAACTTAACATTAAGTTAAGTGGACCTAACATTAACCGGTAGTTAATGTTAGCAGAGCAGAAGAATAACTACTCACAGCTGGCATGGCACTGTAAATGCTCACAATCCTTTCCCGGTTAAATAAATTTCAGTGAATAAATAATAACATAACACAAAAGCCAGTTTTTAAAAATGCTTTCTGTAAAGGACATTAACTTTCAAATTATCTTCAGATTTTGCTACATTTGTACTGATGCATTTTCAAATCCTCAAGCACCATAAAATAAAAATAATAATTAACTTTAAAAACTTACCAGATGTATAAGTAAAAGTTGGTTGTAGCTGGAAGAGGACAATGCTCTGTTCCCGCATAAACACAGGCCAGGCCGACCGCGAAATGCACAGCATTTCTGGTTTTAGCCAGACAACTATGGAGGGTTAGGTAAATACTGATACATTGCTGAGGCAGTCGGTTGTTAACACACTTGCGAGTGCGTACTGTGTTCCTCAGGGGGTAAAACCTGGTGTCGCTCTGTGGTAACAGTTCGAAAAGCCTTAAATAAAACATAGATCAAAAGACCAGTTTCATAGTCCTGTGTTCTGTAGTTGTGGGTTAAAAAAAACACACACACACACACACACAGTCATGTCCTCAGCCCAAGCAGGCATTGTTAATTACATTAATAATTTAGAGCAGAGGGTGCATGGCGGCCCACCGTTATGAACTACTGATGGAGGGTTTCCATGCTGGAAGGGGGAATTAATCAGTGTGTCAGCCTTCCGATGAGACTCGCAGCTATTGTATGACGCTGGGAAACTTGGCTTTCCAGGAAATTCCCAAAGAAGAGGCAAGCACCACAGCTGGAAAAGATGCCCCAAGATCGAAGTGGAAGGTACTTAACCAGACGATCGCATCACGTCACCTAACTAATTTTATCGGTTTAGAAGCAAGCCCGCCCTCACCGGTGACCTCGTAAGTCAGTCCATCCTCTCCCCGCATCCTGCATCAGCAGGTGATGCTGCCATGGCAACAGAAGCGTCTGTCGCCACGACTGTTAAACGGTAAGCCGCAACTCCTCGACGTGAGCCTCCATGCTCCAGGTGTGTGGTTAATTAAGTTCAAAAGCAATCAGTCTACAATGATACAAATTTGCAGCGGCGAAGAGACGGGCCTACTTTGAATGACAAGAGGACGCCCAGACGAATTAAAAATTAAAAAAAGCCTTTAAAAAAAAAAAGAAACAAAACGCAATTAAAATCAGAAGCTCCATTTGCATTAGTTTTTTTCTAATTTATTAATTTTTTTTGCAGTTGTGTTTATTTGCTGCCACTTTGATGTCTGGGGTTTGACCACTACAGGACAAGCAAACTGCGACGCTCAGGGCAAAGTAACGTGGTGGCATTCAGATGCACCCGGAGGCCTTAATAGAAGTGAGCCGAGTGTGAACCCAATGCGCAGTTCTTAATGCAGCCAGCGAAATTAGATTTGTGTGCAATTTAATACGCCGATAAACAAAACATTTTGAGGATGCACAAAAGAATTTAAAAAATCACTTACAAGCTCGACACATTCTGTGCCACGTGTCTAATCACGAATTTAGCATGTTTTAATTCACTGTTCATAATATCATTTGGATGAAACATTATATCGCACACCTTTTGGCTTATAGGACCTCATTGTTAGTTTTACCTGATCCACATAATTGTTTGAAGTCTGAGTATAAGCCACAATGAGAAATTGATAAATTGCTAAACAAAACATGCACGGGTAGAAAGGTGAATTTAGAAAGATTATATGGGGCATAGAGCTAGATGGAAAAAAATACAAAGGACGTTAACAGCAAGTGTTAACAATATGGGTCAGAATTTGCAGACTGCTTATTTGAGGATTATGAGCAGTGCATGGCCACCCAGAGGACACCTTTCGTAAGATGAAGGCTGCTGTTCAGCATGGTCACAGAGGTTGCCCGGCCTGCAGTCTTGGACTTCAGCCATGTGAGACTCATAATTGGTCCTATGAGTCCTACATACACAAAAATAAATTTGCATAAATAAGACCCAGCTTTGCTTTTCAGTCAGAGACGTCAAACTGAAATTTTCATGTAAAATAATCAGCCAAAAGGTCTGCTCACAATATTACAGTAACATATGGGTTAGGTATGGAAAAACGCATTCTGGCTGTTTAGCTGTTTGCTTCGGGGACTGTATTAAACATATTCCAGGATTGTGACTCATCATTTTGACGTACATCTATTTTCCTGTGGAGACAGTGAGTCAGGAGCCGGCAGGGTGGCTCGATAGCTATCACTGTAGTATCAGTTGAGGTCAGGGGTGTAGCTAGAAATTCCGGGCTTCCTGATTAAATGTCACCTTGCGCCCTGCACCCTGTATGTAATTATAATTATATATGTATCCAAGGGCCTCTGTGAAGCTCTGCCCCCCCCCCCCCCAGAATCTGCCAGGGTTCCATACCCCTGAGGCACCGCAGTTTAGGTCTTGAATGCTGCCTTTTCTGTGCGTGTGGAGTTTGCATGTTCTTCCACCGTAGCGCCAGGTGCTCACAGCCACAAAAACCAGTAAACAAATGGCAAAACTTCATTAAAGAAACTGACGCAGCACCCAGTGAGTCAGAGCATAAGAAAAATCTGCACTCTTCCGTTCAGTAATTGGTTGTCTCCTTCCACTCCCTTGTGGAAACATCGACGTCAGGCCACAGAGAGAAGGATCTGCTCCGCAGGGAAAGACCGGCCGACATATCCTAAGACTGACGTCCAATCTCCAGCCAAAAATTTCGACTTCGTAAAATACCCTCAAATAGCTTTGACCTTGAGACCATAAACGTGCGTGTAGAATAATACTAGACTCTGAATTTTGAATTTTGGTAACAGGTCCTAACCTGCTGGGACATTGTGGGCCATTCTTTATTTAAATGCTTTTCAGTTACTTATATTCACGAAAAACACAATTCACGGTGTTTGCAAATATAATACATGGCATTCATAAAGTGCTAAAGGCCTATTTTTTCCAGTTCCGGCTAGGCATGAAAAGTACGCCACGGGCTTATTTAAAATGGCCTTTTGAAGCATTTGTTTACACTTAATTGCTTTCGTATTTTGTTGTGCATATCGGCTGGCAAGGTGCCCTGTGATGGACTGGCATCCTGTCCAGGGTGTCCCCTGCCTTGCGCTTCCTGGGATGGGCTCCAGGCTCACTGCGGCCCTATTCTGGAAAAGCAGCTTTGGAGGATGGAGAGACAGATGGTATCAGCTGGTGAGGTTGGTCCTCTGCACTAACTGGAATATTTTGATTTAGTGTTATGTTGGGTTCATATGTAGGAACTGTTTTTTCAAAGTTATGCTTTACAGATCTTATCTGGCGTGAACAACTTTTTGGGGAAAAAAGAGGTTAACATGGTTTTGAAAAAGACTAATGGCTTGATAAGAATTATACATATTAACATTCATATTAAACTTTACTTTTCTATCAGGTTTCTAAAACCCAGTCGGAAACAGGATCTGTGCTGTTTGCCTTGGGTTCAGGTATGAGAGTAAATCCTCATGAAAAACGCTACAAAGAAAATTCTGGAAGAAGCTAAATGAAACAAAAATATATAACTAAAGGTAATGACCTCAAAGTTATATAATACAACAAAGCTAAAGAAAATACGGCTGTGTGGTTTCTGACTGAAAGGTTTCAGGTTGAAAATCCTGAGCACAGTTTGACAACTTAGCTGAAAAACTTTGGTCAAATATGCATCAACCTTGTAAGCAATGGGGGTCACAATGGGGCCTGGACCCTATCCCAGGCAGCACAGGGTCAGGGGGGAAGGGCGGAATGTTTCAACTCCATACTCTGTGGAGTGTGAGGTAACAGTGTTAACCAGTGAGTCAACAAACCAGCCTAGAGATACTGAGTCACTGGATCCTGCTGCCCCTTTTTCCTCAGGGTGGGATATAGATATGAAGAAAAGTGGTGTATGCCAATATGGGATGGATGGGAGGGTGGGGGGGGGCTTACTGGAATGATCACTGCAACATGACTATTGATAAGCAACTTGGATCATGCAGAGAGAGGCAAATTTTTTCAGTATACATTCAGCCTGATTGCAGCATTTGACACTGAGCTGTACCCAAAGCACAAGCTCATCAGTAGGAATGCTAATTAGCTAATGGCTGAAGATCCGTTTTCACTATTCAGAAAGATGGGTCTGCATAATTCTGCTACAGTGAACACACTAATCCCAGCCCCTGACTAAGATCTTACTTCAGAACGGTCCTCTGAACCTTTTAAGCTGCTGTACACTCCATCCTCACAAAAATAAGGGTTATGATTAGGGTCAACTAATTTACAACCTACGTAGTATGTACAATTTTTTTCTTAAGGCTTTGATGAGTAACAGTTTTGAACAATGACAACAATCTGGACCAAATTAATATGTACCAAGGAGTAAATCATTTTACATCGAGATGGGAAACACACTACAGTGGTCTACCACACTTTGGGTGAGCCTTCTATTAATCTGTGACCGCTTGCACTTATAGTTGCCTGGTAATACAGCATAGCAACCTCACCACCTACCGACTTAATGAAGAGGAGAGCGGCTGCCTGTAGCACGATAAAATTCATTTGCACGCATCAGTCCGTGTTATGTTAATGCGAGGAACCTGATTCAGAAGCTAATTCGTATCAGCAGCCCAAAGGCACATTTGTTCAAAAAAGGTTTCCTGGGAAATATTGGGGTTTGTTAATTATGGATTAGAGAATAAGGGTTTTGTGTGTAGGTTCCCCCCCCCCTTTTTTTTTTACTACAATTACATCAAATGATATTTCGGTTGTGTGCACGCAATTACCCCAGCGCCTCTGTAGCCGCGGTGATTTATTACAGTGGGCTGCTGGCAGCCGTCCATCCCACAAAAACAAAGAACATTACACATTTGGGCTGTTAGTCGACGTACCGCCCCCGGCCCTTTGCATACGGTCGTATTTCCTAACAATTTAAATGTCCGTATGGCTGAAAAACAAACAACGCTAAAATAAACTCTCAGAAGCGTATTAGAAAACAATGCGCTGAGAAAGTGACGTACCGTACCAGACGCTACTCAAATTTCCCTACATGTCTGAATTTCCGAGTCAGCGGACCTGTTGCCCTTAAAGATCCAGCGACATTTGCCATTTTTGACAGCATTGCGAGTAAGTGGACGGATAAAATTATCAATATGACTCAACACACAGGCTGCGTTTAAAAGCTCCCATGCATGAAAAGGGGTTTGTCCATCGGGACGATTTTGTTAAAAGCGGTTATTAGCGGTGTCATTTCTGTATTGCACTACAATACAGCCAGGCACTCTCTGAATGTTCTCCATCGTTTTTGTCATTCAATTTGAGAAATAATGTCATTTCCACAATTTTTAGGGGATTAAAGAAGAAGCAATCAAATAAGGTTATCAGAATTCCACGGAGAGCCGTTTTTCATGCAGAAATTAAAGAATATGCATGCTTTCAGGATTTGCTAGATAATGCTGGTTATAAACAATAGTTAACATTCTTGGGATTAACGTCTGGTCAAAATAATTTCACAAAACAAGGCGCAGTTGCCAAGATACCAGGCAAGTGGCAATTTGTGATGCATTACCATAGCGGCTTTAGGAACTAGTTTCACTCCTAATACATGTAAACACACGATGTGGAATCTGAAGCTAACTCAAAATCATCTATGACTTTAATATACAGTGAAAATGGTGAATTTACATTCCATCTGCCATCCCCGCCTGACTATTTAATAATAAAGGCACGAAAATCCAATCTACAGTTTCTCTCAGTTTAATCACAAATTAAAACTGAATTTAATGGGAGAAAGTATATTTTCCTCAAAGTTTGATAACTAACAGCATAGTTTCAGCTTTATTCCTGGCATCCAACAAGGCTAATTTGAAAAGTAGTCTTTTTTATAGGTTATAATTAATTGCTTTCAAACTTATCTGTTGCTAAAGCCATAAAGTAATCTGGGGAAAAATGCTATTTAACTGGATAAAGCATCTTTTGCATCTCAATTCCATACAACACAAGGTGTGTTGGGGGCTATTGAGCATCAGTTGAATCAGCATCAGTTGTTTGCTGAATGAGGGTTTAGATAGATAGACAGACAGGCAGACGGAAAGGCAGGTAGGCAGACATACAGACAGGCAGGCGGACAGAAAGAGACAGGCAGACTTACAGGCAGACAGACAGACATGCATGCAGACAGAGACAAGCAGACTTTTAGACCTAATGACCTTTAGACATTAATAGACAATATCAATAAATAATAGACAGCAATAACAGTGTGAGGAAGGTCAAGGGAAGTATTGCACTGCACACTGAATTCTGTAGTAACAGCTCAGAAATAAATACTAGTAAATGAATGAATGTTCAAGAGGGAAATGGATTAGATGTGCCAAGGAATTAATAAGGATCACTGTCCAGGTTTCCACAAACAATGATTTAGTTGAGTTCGGAACTGTATACAGGGAAGAAAGAACATGAGTGTGTGAGATAACAATTTGTGGGCGCTCTATCTGTCCATGTGACTCCAACATGGGGAGGCAGATCTGGGTGAAAGGAGGGGCGAGCTGGCCTTGGAGTTCAAACGAGAACGCTCCATTCCAGAAGCAGATGGGGGGAGGGCGTATGTGTCAAGATGGGGAGACCGGCCGAAAAGATGTCAGAATCAAACGAATGGGTCATTAGATGATTGAAAGCAGCCCTTCCAGAGGGGGAACTCAAAAACGCTGGATGGCCAGAAGCTCACATTAAAGGTCAGGTGCAGATACTCTGTATGCGTCAGCGAGATCCGTGACAAAATAAGAGGCGTAGCTAGAAAAAAGGCATTTTTAAATAAGCTCCCTAAACTCTACAATGAATCTGAGCTGCTTTATTCTGTCAGGAGCAGCCCTATAAGATGTAACGATACAAACTTAATGGGAAATGCCCCCTATATCTTTAGCAATCTCACTGCAGCTCAGCGGATTAAGCTTGTGGGATTCTGCCTGAGGGTCGGAACACTGGCAAGATGTTAAGGTCTGGTGGTCTTTACAGAATCCGCGGTGGAAAATGCAGTCGCTTATTGTGTCGTGACGTTTCATCTTGCTGTGCGGACGTGTGTTCTGTGGAAGGAGAGGCGCCCTTTGGAAGGTAGGACCCCCCCCCCCCAAACATTTTAGCAGACTTTATCGTTAGCACTGAATAACAGTGTCAGGATACCCACCTACCCTATTTTAAAAGAGAACCCGTGGTATAGTCCATACCTCCTTTTTAGTCAAAATATCCATCCATCCATTTTCCAAACCGCTTATCCTACTGGGTCGTGGGGGGTCCGGAGCCTATCCCGGAAGCAACGGGC
>JAABNY020000039.1:8934972-8946724 GCA_015164015.2 Brevimyrus niger
ATGATTTATTTGTTGTCTTTATGTGATGATAACCATTTACTCTTTTGTAGATGGATATTGAACAGGCCGCTCTTTTCCATGATGACAAGATCTGGGGAAAAGAGGTTGAGGATCAGGTGTCTTGGAGGTTAAAAAAAACAGAACATGGAGGACAATCTGAGGAAGAGAAATGTGATGGAAGAAGTTAGACAAAAATACTTCTTTACTATTATGGCGTTTTACTCAACTGATTTTCCACATTTTATGCAAGTTCTCGTCTAACATTTTATGGGTCACAGGTCGATATACGATTAGCACAAATCACAAAGTTACGCCTTTTAAAATATATATTTCATTTCATGTCTCAGGTTGAGCAGAGAAATTGCTTAAAATAGGTGAGCTGCACTTCCAGAAAACAGACATCTTGTGTGCATTTCCAGAAAACACTGAACCCTGACATGATCTCTTTCTTTCAGGAGAGGGGGAGGAATGCTGATTCGATCATATTTTCTAAAAAAAAAAAAAAAAACCCTGAAAGCATTCTTTGGTTACGAAAAAAAAAACATTTCAAACTTGAAACCCATACCTTAATTGTATTAAACTGTAATTTTGATTGAATAACTGCCCGAACGGTAAAGGAGGCTGCAGGTGTTTCTGCTCGTGAAATTTCCTGCTCTGCCTCCCTGAAGAAGCGGATCGGACAGGCGCTACCGCTGGGGCTGTAAACGTCATGTCACCGTGACCGAACCGACGGGACGCCATCTTCAGGCACCTGCCGGGGCCCCACTTTCCTCTGAGGGCGCCGGATGGGCTGTCGTAGCGGGTGGGGGCGCTGTGGGAGTTCTGCTGCCGTATCTGCGTGTGGGTGTATTAGGTCAGTCATAAACATCATGCAATAACCATCAAGCTCAACACTGTTATTCCTGGTAGTTAATGTTAACATGCTGACTGGGAAACACATATTGTCCTACAAATGGTTATTTATTGGCACTTTAGAACAAAATGTAACATCCAACTGCTTATCCTTGTCCTGATCATGGGGGAGGGGATAAGCCTGATCCCATCCAGTCCCAGGAAGCATTGGGAACGAGGCAGAGCTGCACCCTGGGGAGGACGCCAGTCCCTTTCAGGAAGCACACAACCACGTCATACACCATTAGGAAATTCTGAGATAGCAGGAAACTGCAGGGCTGCACCATAGGGAGGACATGCAGACTGCACACACACACACACACACACACACACACTTACACACACATTCACTTACACACACACACACACACACGCACACACACACACATACACTTACACACACACACACACACACACACACGCACAGCTAACAAGAGCACCACATAAATCCTTAATTGCCATTCTCCTTGTTTAAACTTTGGCTTTAACTGTCAGCCTGGTAAAGTGTGTTCTTTTTCCCTGCACCGTGGTCTGATCTGCCTGTTTCCTTCACAAAGCTCCTCCTGTTCCACTGCACAAATAAGCTTCATGAAATTTATTTCACTTTGCCACTCCTTAATTCTTCTAAACGGCTGAGTGGCTTAAACGCAGACATATCATCATAACTCATCTGTGCAAGTTACTTTTAAAGTGTACTGTGTATATCGCAGCCAAGCATTGTGGACATTTCTCTGCCATTTTCTGATCAGCTCTGGTTTAGTAGAGTATCAGTTATCTGTGGAATGACAAACAGGACTAATGTTCTTATTACATATTGCGGTAAAATGGCAGTATACTAAATGTTATGTTTCAGCTTTAGAGGTTAGAATGAAAAGCAATCAAGCCACTTTGGGTGAAGAATTCGATTTATCAAGGAACCATCCATCCATCTTCTGACTGCTCACAGGTATCAGAGTTGGTGTTAATTTGCGTGTAATTATACCTTTCTATGCTCAGTGCGTGGTGATTTAACAGTGCCAGAAGGTTCCATAAGGGTGAAGCCGGTGAGTGAGAAACCAAAAGCCTACCAGTCCCAGTGTTACTGCTATACACTTTCAAAAGATACGCATCCACTGTCCCCGGAAAAAAGAACCCCAGTGTGCAAAGTGTTACCTGTATAAGGTGTGTCACCAAATGGATCATGCAGACCGAATTTAATTAGCCTCCTAAGCTTTGCGATGAAGTTTACGTTCCTAATTTGGCCATATATGTAGTTGCATCTTTCCCATGAAGTTTGGTGTCTGTAGACGGTAAATGTGATGACAGGTGTCGCGGAGCACGCACAGCCAACCAGCGACGTGGTGACAGGGAGGTTACATAATCTTACCCAGCAAAGAGATTTGGGTTCTTGATTTTAGCATCTAAGTACATCCCTCTGCCAAGCTATCCTAAGCAATCACCCCAGAGCATTTACACGTCTCCATAAGTATATATAGTGTATACTGTGTCTGTGTGTTTATATATAAAACAGTAGAAGTTGAGCAGTTTTCTATGTCCTAGGCCCTGTGTTCCAAAATCCAAAATTCTCCATTGACACTTCAGACAATTAAATAATAACTATGGCCCCTCGCTCATCTCTTGTACTGCTATTGTAATGTCAGCATCAGCACATAATCGCTGTCATGTGCTTAACTCTACCCTTTTAACAAGGCTTTACACTAAGCTTGCATTTGCGGCTCTGTCCGAATTTGGCCGTGTCCGAAATCGAGGGCTGCGTTCTTCGGAGGACAGGGTCTACTCAGCCTTTACAGGCTGCGTCCTTCAAAGGTCGTCGCAGTGAATCTTGGGATAGGTTGGCTGCAAAGGATCCACCTGGCAAAAGAAAGACGGATTCCTAGACCAGAGGAACCTTCGAAATGCGACAGCCTTGTCGAGTGGCTGAGATGCATTCGGTCTTTGAATGCAGCCCTAGAAGAATTCAGCTAATGACTGAGACTCTTTATACTCAACTAGATGGTTGAAACAACATCTTGGTCTGGACTGTTACTCTCCAGACCCAAGTCACCCACCTCTAGCTGATTGTAATTAGCCTGACTACATGGACTTATCCATGCCATGCATTTCCTACTCATTTTGCTAAATCATGGAAGGACTTTCAAACTCATATAATACAAGCATTAAATGTCAAACACAAGGAGCAGGTGGGCACAGTTATGCTTACAGGCCTTTACCTGAGGTAAGGTCACTGTTCCTGCTGTGACTGATGTAGGTCACAGTCGTTCCTTTGTTCCACGCACACTGTAGTATGTGCTGCAGTCTGTACCACAGAGAGCCGTTATCATTAGGATGACATGAGCGTGGATGATAGCTACACAGATGCACTGCTTACCTCTGACTCTGGGTGAAGGTTAACATCAAATGACAGCTGATGCAGCCTAAGGGACTTGAAGACATAACTGGTAATCTCACACATGCTTAATTTGGTCACGTGATGGAACTCGAGTAATGACAGTCAACTTGCATAGTAATGGTATGCTTATAAATTTAGTTTTTTACTAAAGATACAAGGAAGTAATGGGACAGCTGTGCGTGGCCAATAGAGTAACAGATGTCAGTTGTTGAGGCATCGTACTGCCAATTGGGTCTCAGGTCAGGCAGATTTATTCTGAGTGCTAACTCAATAACACAGCGCACCCTAGTGACAGGACTAGACAGACCACTCTGTGCACTAATAAACTATACATCATTAATAGACAATAATTATACTTTATATATTACTCAATTGGAATCTGAAAAGTGTGTACCCCTCTGTGACCTAAACTACTGTACAGTAAGTGGTTATATAACTAATATTATCAGGCCAATTATCCTGTATTTTGCAGCAATATAAAGAATTTGATGAGTGGTAAAGTGTGGAGCAGTGGATTAAGCCCCCATGCCCACAATGGGAAGGTTGCTAGTTTGAATCCCATAGTAGGTAGAGTGATATCACAGTTGGGCCTTTGGACAAGGCCCTTAAACCCCAGTTGCTCCAGGGATGCTGGCTGACCCTACTCTATGATCCTCGCTGGTACATCAAATTGGCAAAAGTGTCGGCTAAGTAAATGTTCAGGTCCTGGGAGAGAGTTTGCTGCTGGCTGTGACCGCAAGCAAGTCAGTCTCCATATCTGGCATCCAGGGGTGGAAAGACGCTGGAGGGTTATATCTTTGACATTCAGTGAACATCAATTATGTATAATACGTCACGGCGCTGGAGTCGCAAAATGACTAAATGATTCAAAACCGCTTTGCTGAGGGCAATATGTGAAATGTTTCTGACAAAATAACCCATTATCGCATGGCTTTCGGCTAAAACAGCGGCCCGCGTTTCAAGATGGCATGTCATTAATCGCCACTTCATCAAGAAATATTGTGGAGTCCCTTCACAAGAGAAGAGTGGGTTTTTTTGCCTGTTTAGAAAGGAAAATGTTTTACTAAATGTCGATCAAAAAGATATTGACCTTTTACAACAGCATTTATTTTTTGGGAACCTTTTCAAGACGTAGTGAAAGTGCTTCCATGTAAAATTTATGTAAAATAATTTCTAAATAATTGCATAAATTGACAATCACGTTATGTCCCATTAAACACATTTGAATCTTGGCTTTTTGCCATCCCTATTGCGAATCTGACAGCAGGACTCTGACCCAAATGAAGGCTGGTGACTTGTTTTGAAAAGATTGTGTGCGGTCAGTGTGATTATACACGTCCCTCTGAGACAGAGACAACGCCTCATGCAGCGAAGCAGCCACGCATCAGCAGTGACATGAAATAAACTGCCGCTATGATATTAAAGGGTCTGTGTGACGCGCTGGCGTGTTAAATTCATTGAAGTGTTGAAAGACTGGATATTTGCATAGCAGCGGGGCACCCGTTCAATTAAACACTTCCAAACAAGACAGCCGAAGTTTTAGACCATTACGAATTCATCAAGCATGGCCGTCAGGTCAGTGCTGCACATTACAGACTGATCAAGCAGAGACTGTCAGACAGGGGATGGCAAATTTACCCTTACGGGCCAGTGTGTGTGCAGGTCTTTGGGATAATCCTTAGGTCAGCTGTTCAAACCCAGGTGTGAGGACTCTTCAGTCAATCAGTCCTCTGATTAGTAATCTAATTAGGGAGTTACAGTGAAACCTCAGGCACACGGCGGCCCTTTCTGGATAAGCTTGGCCAACCCTGCAATAGGGTACATATATAGTACTGTGTAAAAGCCACAGGCGACCAAAGAAAATTATGTTTAAAGTTATTTCATCTGGACAGTTAGTGTGTTTTTGGTCAGGAATAAAATATGAATTAACATTAGAATGTATAGTAATAATAATACAATGAGAAGGAATAAAATGTCTTCTGTTCTCCAGACAGTTACTGATATTGTGTTAGATTGGTAGCAGAACATGACTTTGGTTCTCAAATGTATCCTACGGGGCACTTCAGCCATTCGGTGTATTTGTTAAATTTCACCACTAATTCACTTAATCAAATTAATCAGTTGTTAAACTCCACGAGGTATTGACTAGCCAAACAAGCTGTGCTAGTGGTTGACTTCAAGAACTATATGGGGATACTGGATGGGCACCAGCCAGTGCTGGTCACTCGTGGAGAGGTTTTGAAACTGCTAAGCAAACACACTTTGACAGATATAAAATCATAGCTTTATAGCAACATAAACGTTATTTTCTGTAGCAGCCTAATACATTTGTGCAGCATTATATATACCTATATAATATGTGTGTATATTCATCTATATCACTGTACTGTGTCATCGTTAATGTTGTTATATGCAAACATTTGAAGATGACAGTTATTGGAAAAGAGAGAAGGTAACTCATAAGCTCATTTGGATGTTTACGTATTTAGTGGCATTAACATTTTCCTTTCTACTGGTGTATTGAATTTGAGGATTGTCAGTTTTACTGTTTTATGTTTAACAGACCAAACGCAGCAAGACAAATTGCATGCGCATTGCAGTGTACCTGCTGAATAAAGCTGACTTCTGACTCGAGGCCTCAGTTTCACTACAAAGAAGTTTATTTCAAAGCCCGCAAACCCTTTCGATACATAAACATGCTATTTATTTATTCTGATGTAAAGTGGGCCCAACTTAATTTTCGTCAGAAAGTAACCAGGATGGTGTGCGACTCTGTGCCTGTGACTGGAAGGTTTGAATTCCACGGCAAGCAGAGTGATGTCACCGTTGAGCCCTTGAGGAAGGCCCTTAACCCCCCGTCGCTCCAGGGGCTGGAAGAACCTGCTTTTTAAATTGCATGTCGCTTCTTGTTAAGGCACCTGCTAAATATATAAATAAATATGTAATCATTGGAGTTCAACCTTGTCATTGTGCATCTCTGTCTTGTAGACTGAAATCATGCTCCACCCCCCACCCATCCAGCCTTCCTCTAAGTTAATTTCGGGCTTTTATCCCATCCCATAATAGTACCCAGTAAATGCCAGAGATCACTCTCACTGCTCTTTACTAAACCCTTTCCAAAGAAGGAACGTCTGTTTCAATGCTGGGTGTAGAAACAAAGTCCACTGCATTCTATGCCAGGTTTCACTTGTGCATTAAACAGCCTAAGCGGAACTTCCTCATACTCAACGCATTGTCTTTGTCCTTTCGATGAGCCCAGCACAGTCATATGACACAGACATGCAGCATCCATGCAAGTGCCCAAATCTCTTGCAAAGGCACTTTCCTGTTGTCTCGGGGGCCCTCATATAGTGTACATTTCAATTTCCCTAAGTGCTAATCTGCATTTATACTTTTTGAATATCATCTCTAAAGTTTCTGACCATTCCGTACTCATGTTCCCCTGCTGTGAAATTTGCCTGAATCTGCCATTGATACGTCTGGATCTCGTGCTGTTCAGAGAGCCAAATATAGTCATATCTAAACTTAAGCATTTTGCTTGGGAACATTGGTTGCCCCTACCATCCTAAGATGTGCCTTCCTGCTAGACTTTCCAGGAAAGGCACTGAACAAAAAGGAATTTAATTAAAATTATTTATATAATCCATTTTGCACTCAGCTTGTGTTTTGACCCTGCCTTTCGGATGATATTTAGTGCTTAAAGCTGCTTGCTCATTTCTCTAATCTCAGAACTCTGACATTATAAGCAATAACAGTATTTCAAACAATAAGTCAAGCTCAACAAGTGTGACAATGCAATAATACTTCAGTGCGAATGAATAAACATTCTGTGTTTTGCATAATTGCAAAAAATGTTTTCATGCCATTATGCAGCTAAACATTACAACATTGCAATTGACAAAAAGTCATATCAAATTGATACACATGATATGAATTTTGATGATTTTTACAAGTCATAATAAATAGTGTAAAATCTTGCTGGAGTTAAGAATAAGGAGATGTAATACTAGACACAAAAAAAAAACATTCTTCTAGGTCCTACTTCTACTTTTTATATGTAACCAAGAATCATAATTCTGCAAAGAATTAATTATGTGATGATTTTGCCTTTTTAAGATGGGTACAGATATTGACGGGGACATTATAATGTCTGATAATTTTATTGATGAGTACTTTATAGTGGTTGTAGTGTCTCAACTAGACATAATTATTTTGACGAGAGTATCAGAAGTACTCTGGACTCTGCTCATGGGTCTTTGTTCATACGTTTAGCTTCAGTTTCAAAAACTGCAAAGAAAATGTTAACCTTAAAATTGAAGTTGACCGAAAATCAAAGTCCTTAGATTTTACAGGGCATACTTTCTAATATACAGCATACTAGTATATAGTAAGATAAATTAAATATTGCATTCACAGTAATGCGAAGCACAGCCAAAAGTGTGTTATTTTTAGCTGTTTTCATTTGAATTGCCATTCAGTGATCCTTTGAAACAGTATTTGGGAAGATTATGTGACTGTTGCTTAAATTGATAATAGATCAGGTCAAATCAGCAGTAAAAGATGCAGATGCCTTCTAAACACAATGCATAATACATAATTAGCAACATGCTACACCTGTTGCTATATTAAACTTAATACTGGGGCCATTTACTTATTTCTTAACAAGAGATATGCAGCCTCCAGAAAATGGAGGATATTGTTAACTCGACCAGTGCTGAGTAGTACATTTTACCAGGCCCTTAGGCATAAGTATTTTTTGGGGGGTCCAGCAACCCTCCCGATAGATTCCCCTCGATACGTTTTGTTGCCCAAGAGTTGTGAAAACTTTTTTGGGAGGGTTGATTGTTGAAACCCATCATTTTAACACCTGCTCTTGTGCCAGGATTTTACTATGCTCATGTTCACAAGGATTTCCACCCAAATAGAAACAATCAAAATTAAGAAGAGAACATGTTTTTTGTGGGAGTATTCAACAGCCAACTCCTTGCCTTGTTCAGATTAGCAACAGCATGCATATTCAAACAGCGTTCTCACTGGTACTAGTGTGATCTCCAGGTTAGCAGCAACAGAACTCAGCTGCCAAGAGATCTATCTATCTATCTATCTATCTATCTATCTATCTATCTATCTATCTATCTATCTATCTATCTATCTATCTATCTGCCTGTCTGTCCATCTACCTCTTAGGGACTGTATATAATTTATATGCTATATTCTCATGTCTGGTGCTGCTTCATAAATAGAAAGGAATATTGCGTCGATGCACTGCTGCTCAGCAATGTGTTCAAGTGAACTAACAAAAAACTTTGTTTTCTGTTAAAAAGTCTTCAAGATTGTTGGCGACGCCAAACTTATCGGTTCAAATCTGTGACAGTCATGCCACAGCATTTAAAAGATCTCTGGAAGGTAAAGTTAATTTATTTCAATCATTTTAATAATGAGGTCGGACAGGATTCACTTTTTTCTTTTGCTCGTGACAAAGTTCGGATGGAATGCTCTGTCCGTGGCAGGCAGCAGCTATATATTTCACACTTATTTGTCAGACACTTTTAGCCAACGAGATTTACAGTTGAGGCAAACCTCCCCTTATTTA
Organism: Brevimyrus niger; assembly: GCA_015164015.2. NCBI lineage: Eukaryota > Metazoa > Chordata > Actinopteri > Osteoglossiformes > Mormyridae > Brevimyrus > Brevimyrus niger. The sequence continues at coordinate 8,943,846 of JAABNY020000039.1, forward strand.
CTTCATGTCATGTTGTTTTTGTGTACCTGCATCTTTAGCCAACAGCAACCGCCGGTGGAATATAACCGAATAACAGGCATCTCTGCAGCAGGAGTCAGATTTATAATCAATCGATCAAATTTGATTTGTAATATAGCAGCCTTTCCAGAGGCTTCTCCCTGGCTCAAAACATTTTCCAGCTAAAATCAATAAATCATAAAACCCTGAAACCAGCTAGCAGCACAATGGCAAATTATTGGTGGTCGCAGAAACAGCAATGAACAAGGAATGGTGCTCAAGAAAATCATCAGAATAAAGTACATATTGGTAATTATGTTCTACACGTCACATCTAGAAATAGGTTTACGGATTTAATCGTGGCGTCACCCCTTCCTAGAATTATATCAAACACCTGTGGGTTGTGTTCTGTGTTCAGGGATGACAGATGCGTCACTTACCCAATCAACGCCATACACAATCTGCAATGAGAATAAATGGCCACTGGGTGGAAGCAGAAAAACGCAGGGCTGTTAGCCATAAGCAGCATGATCAAGTCGCAGATTGGGTTCAGCCAAAAGGCACCCCCTGCTGGCTAAACAATATTGTCCTCTGTGTTGAGAAATGTCATTTACAAAACCACAAAATCTTTCTATTAGGATACAGTGCTATGCACCCGACAAAATAAAATTTGACCACAGCCATTCCTAACAGAAACCTTTCATTGTAGGTTCTGCTTGAGTGCTTAGATCAAGGGTGGGCAATCTTATCCGCAAAGGAAAGGTGTGTGTGCGGGTTTTCACTGCAACTCCCTTATTAGATTACTAATTAGAGGACTGATTGGCTGAAACGTCCTCATACCTGGGTTTGAACAGCTGACCAACAGGTTATCGCAAAAACCTGCATACACACCAGCCCTAAATAAGATTGTCCATCCCTAGCTTAGATAGATAACCAAAATGGATTTTGAAACGAGCTACTAGTTTCTTCATGGGGTTGGAACATACATTATACAAGCTCAAAGAACCAGCTCAATGGTTCGTAATAGCACATAATCAAAACATTTTAAGTAAAACAAAAAAAAACCCTTTGAAATCTCTAGTGAATATTTTACTGTGAAGCTTTTCATGCTATAGCTCATGCACAAAGCAAAAAAGCAAAAAGCCAGGTGTTGCTCATTTCTCCAATGGGGGAGAGGGTTAACATTTCAGCTGAGGAAAAACTCATTTTCCAAAGTGAATCTGGTCTGGGCCTGTACACATGCTGTACACATCCTGTGCTTGCCCGAGTCTATGTTGTACATGCTTGTGTCACATGTCCTGTATTTAGTGAACTGGGTGAGGGAGCCCCCCCCCCCAACCCAAACACACACACACACAGATTCTCATGTATCTACACTCAGCTGCCTCCTGTACAAGTGTCACATGCCCTCTTTAGACCAATGGGAAAACGTTCTCTTAAAGTTTGATTGAATTTCTGAGTTTACAGGAAGTGGAGGTTGGCAAGGTCACACCCACACACATGTAATGTCGTCTTAAAGCCCCATCCATCCTCTTTAAGGAACAACATACACACTAAACAGGTGACTCCAATTAGATAGAGATGAAGAAAAAAAGAAACTTTTTTTTTTTTTACATAAGGTAGTTTCATAATGATTTCAAATTTCAGTCCTTTTGCTTTTTGCACACACAGAAAATTGCCATTGTCTGGTACCAGCTGGGGGCTCTGAGTTCGCTGGAGGTACATGTAACATGCACATGCGAACCACTCTATGGTGTGAAGCAGCTGATGAGGCATGAAGCGTTGTGCCGATATGAATCAGACACAGCAACACTGATGATTGGGTGCTTCTGCTCTATGATGTAGTTTCTCTGCAGGAGAAGAGGGGAAGTCCCCAGTGGATCAGTTTCTCAGGGTTTTAGTCACGACGGAGGACAAGGTAAAATGCTGGATTAGTAGAATCAGATGCCTGTCACTGTATCAGTCTGTATTACCATTGTACGTGAACAAAGCATGTTGCTAACAAGGCACGTTGCAATCCTCATTTATAGTATTATAGTCTTTCTCGATTGCTTTAGCACATTATACACATTAAACACACTTAGCATGCAAGAGCATTTTTCACGACAGTTTATGCGTATAGCACAAACACTATGCTTTATGATAATTGGTGGAATAACTTGCTTTTAATACACGAGTTAAGAGTTTTGGGTACGTTACAGGCATTTACAGTTAAACCATAGTGTTGTGCTATATGCATGAACTGTTTTGAGAAATGCTCTTATAGACTTGAGAATGTCACATACGTGTCATATAATATGCCAAAGCAATCGAAAAAGGCTGTAATAAATATCATAAGCTGAAAATGAACATGGTATGATAAATAAGTAAGTGACTGCACGGTATGTTGTTAGACACTGTATGAGATGTAAGTATGTACACTCCTAATAGTTGCAGAGACTGGAAGCGTGGCTGCATAGAATTAGTGTTATATGACATATCACTAGCCCTGGGACAGATCAAAACTGAGTTTGATCTGTTGACATCTGAGTGCTTTTGCCACCAGGCAAAAGATACAGGAGCATCATAACAAGGACTATCAGACTACCCTGTCACGATCAGGGCTCTGAATGATGCCTACTCACCTTCATTCAACTCGAGTGCAATAAATACAATTGCGTGCACCAAAACAGCCAGGCACAGGAACAGCTTCTTCCCTCAAGCAATCCATCTCATGAACACTTCACAAAAAACGTGCAACACACAACACTATTATTTATTCACTCATCCAGTTATTTATTTAACACACATACTTATTTACACTTGAAATTGCACCTTACGTACATAGCTGATTGTTTATTTTGTATATTGTAAAGTTATTGCTATTCTTGCACATTGTATGT
>JAABNY020000039.1:8962681-8983698 GCA_015164015.2 Brevimyrus niger
ATCTCAAAGAAATAAGGCAATATTTTGCATACTGATCACATTCAAATGAACAACAATTTAAAACCACAATTAAACACAATGACGCCACGTAGACGCACTCTTTTCCCATGATTTGATCAGCTGGATGGAGTGAGATTTTCAATTCAAGTCTGCAGTACTTTGCTGCACTGAAAACAGAAGTGCCATTGAAGTCCAGTGAACCTGCACTTCAATGAGATTTATTAGATCGTGCCACCAAGGGAATGTAATGTATGAGAAAAAATATCACATTATCCGACTTATTAATCAGAATTATTGCTGATTCTGAACAAACTAGCCATGAAATTAAACACATTCTAGGGCGCTCTTTGCAGTAGCTATGTAAATACAACTACATATTTGACAAAAATTTTCGTGATATTTTAGTGATCTGCACCGATAATGAGAAATTTGCTGGTTCAAATCCCATGAAGGCTAGGAGTGATTCTACTCCATTGGGCCCTTGAGCAAGTGCTTTCATCCTGGGTATGACGTTAACCTACATCCAGCCCTGCAAGCAGGTACTCCAACTTCCTGGGAACTTTGGTGAGTTGGTGACAGGATTGGCACTCCAACCACCGGAAAAAAACTCAGTGTTCCATTCCATTTGAACTAGAACGACGCTGAGGTATCACCCATCAAACAGCTGCAGTTCTTTTCTCTGAGGTGGTTCTCCATGTGGTGAGCGTGGCAATGACCTCGACTAAGCAGACTGTACATATTTTAGCTGTGAAATTAATACACAATTTTATTTAAAAGGCCAAAGGAAATACAAGATCTGGGCCATTTAAGTCCATTTGTAAGTAACAATGATTTATTATTGAAAATAGTTAAAGGATTTGAATATCTTTGATAAATTACATATCTGTTTCTAAAGCATCTGGAATAACCGTTAATTTGGGGGAAAACTGAGCTCCTAACATTGATCAAATCATAAAATTAATCTTTTAGCTAAATAAACTCAAAATAATCGATTCACTAAAAAGAATTACGATTTCCATCCCTAACAGCACAGTGGTTATGGGCAGGGGTGTTAAAATGGGCCCTGGGTGGTTCTTTGGTCTGTTTGTTAATTGCGTAATTATACTGCCAATGACTGATTATGTTTGTTCATCGGTCAAGTTGTTTACTGCAGTGGTTCTTCGATAACTCAGTAACTCTTCATTCAATAAATGCATGGTCTTTCAGTTTTTGATTTGTGTTGGGCTGTTGGGTGTGAAAAAAAATCATTTGAAATCATGAACTATTGTTAAACAAATTGTGAACATTGCTGACTATTTACATCTTGCAAGTACTTTTCCGTGTGTTGGTTATTGTAAAATCTCAACAGAGAAATGTTGAAGAGACCTCCATAATGATTTCCATTCGGATTTTTTAAACTAATCTTTTAATGAATGGAATAATCTCTGTGGTGAATGAGATGATCTAGTTCACTGATCCAAAAACACAAACTGACAGAACAGAGGGGAAAGTGATAGATTATGAACGAGGGGCGGGTGCAGAAAGAACCTGGTTCACACGTGCACACGGCTGCAATCTATGCTTTGCTCAATTTATTGTCGTGGAAAACACTGACAAATGAACATACAGCCTTCAATACTAAAATTGCCCTTCAAAAACATATTTCAAATTTTCCATCACCAAGAATAAATGTCTCAAGAACAACTCAACTAATTCATTGTACCACTGAACTCCTATGTTCAATATTAACTATTCATTGATCATGGTTTCTTGGCGGCAGGGTTCCCGTATTTTACATGTGTTTATTAGAACCTAGTCTTTGTGTTTTTGATTTGACTAGGTTTTCTGAGGTATATGGTGCAAACAACATTTTGTGCAGCTCTTATTTCAATGCTAATGTACACACGCACATACTTGTATCTAGTTGTTTCCCTGACAACTGTATGTGTATTTGTGGTGCATTATCTGTATCACATGTACGTCACTTTCGACAAAAGTATATACTAGGTAAGGTAAAGTATATGTTCGATACAAAATGTAAAAAGCGAAACAACATTGATTCCCCATTCATTAAAGTTTTTTCATTCTAGAAGAAACAAAATTAATATTTTCTCTGAGAATAGAAAGAATGAACAGAAAAACATAAACAACAAAACATAAAATGTGCAAATACATAAGTGCTTGTATTAATGTGTAAGTTAAAAGGGAAGATAAAATACAATATCAGTGAAAAGACACACACCCTTCACATTGTCATGTTGAGTCTTCGGCAGGGTCTGGGAGTTCACACTTTATTTCAGCGAACTGGTCTATGCATACGTAGATCCTGCAAAGGTTCGAAAAACAGATTGTTGGTCATCTGTGTTGTTCTAATAGTATGATAAATCTTGATGAATGACAATACAATGGCAAAAAATGATAAAAGAACATTAAAGAAAACAATAAATAATTGGAACAATTAATTCAAGAGATGCTCTGCAACGGAGCCCCGGCAATGAAGACATTTGTGAATTGATTATGAATTCTGATCATTCGTGTGAATGACGTTAGAAAACTCGACTTACTGCAGCGTAAATCAGCAGAATTTTCCGAGCGGATGTGACGATCGCGACCCGGAAGCGATTTGAGCCGCTTGGAACGTAAACATTGGAGCAGGTGGGAGGGAAGAAGGGAAAGGAAAAGAAGACGTACTGTCTCTACGTATAGCGGTTTTAGGCGACAGACTAGTTATGAAAATCTTAAAATTCGGTGGGATTTGATTGTTTCTTTGTTTGTAGTCATCGACCGTTTCGTGCTGTTGTTTCAGTTTGCTGTATTTTGAAAAAGGTGATTGGCTTGTGGGTTGTAATAACAGGTGCAGTATTCGAGTATTACTTGGTAGGTTGCTGATATCTCTGAAAGAATTTTTTTTTTATGCCAAGGTGTGTCTACGGGCAATCTTGTTACGTTTTATTGTACGCAATAGTTACAGATACAATGTATTTATAAATATATTATTGTACATTTTAGAAACATATTTTTGTACATATACTTTTGCTACGGACTGATCTGGGTTAAGTAATTCTTGTGAATATACTTTGAATGTTTTGCTTTCTGATGTCGGTATTGTTAAAACTTTTAAAACGGACTATTTGCTGGTGGCGCTCACACTTTACGATTGTTTTGATGGTATTTTTAATCATTAGGTGGTTTTCCAGTCAGATAAATACGCGGAGAACTCTCAATTAAGTGATGCCTAGCTACAGTAATCTCGCTCAACTACATAGTTGTCAGAACTACAGATACCGTGGCGAGTATTTGTTTGTTCACCTGTCATTGTCCAATCAGGAAATGTGATGAGAGGCACCGTGGGCAGTGGGGCAGTTCGACTGATGTGACGAACGATGGCGGAGGGTGCGGAGGCCGCCCAAGCAGGCCGGTGCAGCCGGCAGGTGTATCGAAGCCACGCCCACTCGCAGGGTGTGCTGACCGGACTGCTGTCACTCAGGGATTCGGGCGCCCTGTTTGACGTCACGCTTCTGGTGGATGGGCGGCCTATACAGGCCCACCGGCTATTGCTGGCGGCTTCCTGTGACTACTTCAGGTAACTGGCAGGCCTTTTTCACTCCCTTGTCCTTGGCTCATTCCTTCACACTTAAGCCATGTGACTTAAATCTACTTACTATTCCATCTCATTACTATTTTCTATGTGTCCTCTTGATGCAGACAAGTGTCACAATTTGTTTCCCTCTGTTTCTGTTTCACCTTTGTCCTAACAAAGTTGCACGTCACACTTGTGTATCATGTTTTGTTGTTCATTGTGGGCAGGAACTGTCCTTACATGAGTTTTGTTTCCTTCAGGGGCATGTTTGCTGGAGGACTACGAGAGATGCATGAGTCGGAAGTGCCCGTGCGTGGGGTATCATACGCGGCCATGACCAAGCTTCTGGACTTCATCTACACTGCCGAGCTTCAGCTTGACCTGGACAGTGTGCAAGAGGTCCTTTGTGCAGCTAGCCTGCTGCAGGTAGCATCTGTGCTTTATAAACATTAGGAGCAAACAGTAGTAATTTAAGAGCTGGACCAGTAAACAAAAGCTTTCTGGAGTGTGAGGTAGATCAGTCACACGTGGACACATCAGAATCACTTCTATGTGCCAAGCACTTGAATAGAATGTGGAAGGATTTTTGTCCTGATGTTGAATTTAAAATGAAATGAAAATTAAAATGCACTTGGCTCAGTGGTTAGTTCTGGCACCTTCCAAACACATAGTGCTGAGTTTGAATCCTCCCTCTCAGCATCTTCTCTGAAAGTTATTAATTCGGGACGTTTGTGGCTCTATACACACAGACACATTTATACGTTCATGTAAGTGAACATCGAGATGACAGTTAAGGAGAAATGAATAACCAGAGGTAATATCCGGTCATCATTGTCGCCTGGGAATTGGAGTGGATGATTTGTCCATGGTACTTATAGTATTGAGAAAAAAGGAGAAAAAAAAAACAGGCAAAATCCAAATGCTGTTTAGTTTTGGTTTAAACAGCTGGCAGTCCACTGCCAGAGCAGGGTTCAGCAATGATCTTTTCAGTCTGTGTCTTTGCTCCAGTCTTGTGCAAATCAGCAACTGATGGAAAGTAACTGATATTCTTCTCTGCAAACCATAACTTTTAAAAGCTTGCAGTGGTGGGTAGATGCCATCTAACGGCATTCTTGTCCCACTTGAGGACCCGTGACATGGTGGTCCCTGGGAATTTAAACTATTTATCTCTGCTTACAGTAGAACCATTTATTTCTGAGGTGGTTGCAGAGAGTTTTGTTTTCTGAAGTCGATAGCCATTTCCAGGCTCACCAGAGAGTCCTAAGTTCCGCGTTATGACAGCTATTCCAGGACACAAGACGGTTCCCCTCCACCCTGTGTGACTCTTCATGACTGGAGGTGAACCCAGTCCAAGGTGTTATTTGCAAATGTGAGAATTTTCACAAGTGGCATCTTTTAAGGTGCAGTCATTATTATATATGGAGTAGGGCCTTCTCCAGAAAACACTGGGTGGTTTGGGATTCGTTAACCTAGCCAAACACGCCTTTTCCTGTTAATTAGGAACTGGTAGATCCACCTGCAGATAGGTTTGCGTACATTGCCTTGGCCTAGTTTAGTTTTCTGATACTACATTATAATTATAATTTTGGATTAGGCCTTAATTCAGATTAATGTTTAATTCTTGCATTGTCCCTTCACTTTACAGTGATAATTTCATAGTTTGAAAGAGAAATAGGATTACATAAATATGCAGCTAGCATTTTATTAATCAAATTGCTTTCCTGGATGTTTATAAAGTTTCCTTTTTGTTAAGGATCTGCTAAACCCTTAGCTTATTTGCATGATTATAATTGTATGCATAATATTAAAATCACTTTTCTCGTGGACCGTTGAAAAACATTATTGACATGTACATGCAAAGTCCAACTGGTGACCAACCGGCCTTATGGGACTGGTATGACAGGGAGGATGATTTGAGATGTTGGCTCTGCATTGATATACAATATATTAATATCATAGTTCAGTGTTTCCCAATCTGGTCCTCGGGGAATAACATTAGGTTCGTGTTTTGCTCTCTACCAGACATCAAGGGAGGCAGGGAGCAAAAATCTGTGGGTCCCCAAGAAAATGGCAATAGGATGTAGTAATCGAAGGGAAGAGTTTTTGTGAGTGACTGAACAGTGCTAGGGAGGAGTTTAGTCCCACAGCTTTCATTAGACCTAGCCATGGGGAAGAAGTGTAAAACCGCTTAGTTTTATCTAGTTTTCTGGAACATATTGGTCCTCTTTGTTATTAATCGCTGTTCCTGATCCTTAAACATAATTAGCATTTTGTTCGTCATAATCAAACCATTATCCAAGTCCATGAGAACAGTCAATAGCAGCTGCTGTTACGAGTTACAGAAAACAGATCTTAGAAATGCGCAGCCCTTTGATGAGGCTGCTTGCGGGAACTGTGTGTAGTTTCTGTGAAGCCCAAAGCAGGAAGCGTGATACCAGAGGCAGTTTGGGGCGGCAGCTTGTACGCCAACGGAAATGCACTCGCCTCTGTTTTAGTCACAGCCTCTTTGAGGTGTGACTGGCTGATTTGTGTTTGTATATGACTGTTGACCAATTGTCTGATTTAAGAATGACTCTGTTGATTGAACATAAAGGAGACTGTATTTATGGAGAAACACATTTTTTTTGGGGGGGGGGTGGTTGAATAAGTTAACTAACAGTGTTGGGTTTTTTTGGGGGGAGGGGAGTAAAACATTAAGCAACAGTGGACCACGTTTGGGGATTAGTCATATTTGTGGCTGTTGCAATAAGATCCATTTTCTGGGTTACTTTTCTGCATTCATGAAGTAACTGGCTTCTGCTGCATTTGGTCAGTGACCCATAACTTAACACTGGTTTTCAAGCATTGATTTTCTAGATTCAGCAAGTTCTTGGTTTCACCTTTGCTTGATCAATAACCCTTAGCAGCTGTCATCTGGAATAATTCTCTAGATTTAGGAGTTACTGGCTGTTTCTGTGTCTGGTCAATGACCCCTACTTTACTTCAAGACCAGTTTTCTGGATTGATTTCCTAGATTCAGGAGGTTATTGGCTTCTGCTGTGACTTCCTCTTCTCTTGGTTGGATGATGACAACATCCTGGAGGTGTACAAGCTGGCTGACATGTACAATCTGGAGCAGCTGGGGGCCAGGGTACACTCTTACCTCCTGAAGAACATCCAGACCTTTTCCCGGACGTCTGTCTATCGCCAGCTCCCTTCAGACAAGGTCTTTGGCGTGCTCTCCAGTGATGATCTTGAGGTCGACTCTGAGAATGAGGTGTACGAGGCAGCTCTGCACTACCATTACAGCCCTGAGCAAGTGGAGACAGACCAGGTGTGCTTACAGGTACAGCCACCTGGGGGAGCCACACTCTTTTTTTTTAGAGCAATATTATTTCATATAGTCCTCGTTCGTATTGAGATCAGACAGCTAAATGTGCTGGCATAAGCAAACCTTGTGTTCTGCTCATGTAAATAAATACCACCTATAGGCTAATTCTACTAGAATATACTAGAACAAACTTTTACGAGGTAGAATCTTGTTTCTATTATAGTTGTGCTTTTGTCAAAGCTTCTCATGTATTTCTTGCGCTGTTCAGGTTTAGCCAGAGAATGCGTGTATTTTAGCTTTTAGTTCCCTCCCTCTCATTTGAGGAATTATGTGTTACACCATCTTCTCTGGATCGCCGGAAAACCAAAAAGGATTAAAACAAAAATACAATAGGTGTGATGTAAAGTTAAGTAAATATTTGTGAACGTCCGCTGTCCTTCTGCTTGAGGCTTTTTGTGTACATTTTAAAAAATGGAAATGTTTGTGACTTCGTTTGAAAGTCCTAATGCGGCCATAGCTGATAGCGATGCAGGAAACAAGCCGTCGAGTCTAGTAAGACAAGTGAAGGCAATTGTTGCAGGATTTATTGTGAACTGCTTAGAATTCCCTGTATTATCCGAGTCAATGCATGAAAACTCCATCTACTGTAGAATTTATTTGCACGATAAGTTATAGTAATAATAATAATGAGTTGATATAGTTATTGAATGATCATTGATCATCGTTAAGCTCTTAATCTGGAGTGAGCAGGGTGCCGCAGTATTTATGAATCCATTGGCATAGCTCAGCCAGTGGGGGGCGGGGTGACTCAGAAGCTCCGCCCCCCTGCCTCCCCAGGACCCACTTCCGATGCTAGAGGCGGTGCGCTTCTGCCTGATGGAGCGTCCGGTGCTGCAGCGCCTCCACGAGCGACTGAGGAACTGCGTGCTGCGGGAGCGCTTGGCGGCGGCGCTGCGCTACCATGCGCAGGAGCTGTGGCAGCCCGTCCTGCAGGGGGCGCTCACCCAGCCGCGCTCCCGCTCACGCTGCATCCTGGGCTTCGGAGGCATGTACTCGCCAGATTCCGTCGCCCACGCCGATGAGCTCCAGGTCTTCCATCCGTCCTGGGGCGAGTGGAGGACCCTGGCCGCTCCTCAGGCCCCCCGCATGTCTAACCAAGGCATCGCCGTGCTCAACAACTTTGTCTATCTTATCGGGGGGGACAAGAACACCAGCAGTTTCCGTGCTGAGACTCGCTGCTGGAGGTGAGGACCTCTTTCATGTGAAGAAGTGACATGCTCCAGGCTGTCTAATCAGATTTCATGTAGCGCCTACCTTATCTACTTATCTCTCAACTCCTCCCCCTGCCCACCCAAGGTACGACCCCCGTCACAACAGCTGGTGCATCATCAAGCCACTGCAGCAGCAGCACGCGGACCACTGCGTCTGCGTGGAGGGGGGGTACATTTACGCCATAGGAGGCCGTGACTACAGCACCGAGCTGGACTGCGTGGAGCGCTACAGCCCCAACACCAACACCTGGGAGTTTGTAGCTGGCCTCCGGCGAGAGGTTTGTAGCTGGGCCCTTGGCTCATAAATCGTTTAGCTGATGAGGTTGAAATCCGGAGATAGATCTTCCATCCATTTGTACGGCAGTAAAATTCCGTTTTCCGTCTCTAGATTACTGCACTGATAGAGAGACACTGTGCCGCAGTGAATTTTTAACATCAGATAATTAGGGCACTCGGTGGCTGACCATAGCATCACTTGTTCTGGGGAAGTCAGTGGTTTCCTGTATTGGTTTTCGTAAACTCGGGGGGTAAATACTCTCATGGTTTTTGCCTCTGATGAAATGACGGTAGATATGTCTAGATGGACAGAAAGCCCTGTGGATGATGGAGAAGATCCCTTGTTCTTCTAGGCCTCCGCTAGATGGTGTTGGAATTGTGCAGGCGACAGCTCCGTCACTGTCCCCCGATGGACACGGAGCACATGATTTTTGTGAAGTAGGGGCTGAAACAAAGGCCACTCACAGAGTGTGGGAGACATAACCGTGTTGGGCAGCTTCCCAGACCGCAGCACATTATTTCCCATAACACTCAAGATATACAGCTACAGAAAAAAAACAAGCGGCTGCCCTACATTTTTTAACAAATCCGCAGTTTTAAATCCTGGTTTAATCCTGGTCCTGCTAAGAGAAGGCCAGGTTGCTTCCAGGTTCAAAATTTCTAAGACAGCATTGCACGAGAATAAGGTGAAGCGGGCGTCACTGGGAATAACCATAAACCAGCCAGATAGAGGGTGAAAGCAACATTGTAATGGCAGCGATGGCTGTTAAATTATACAACAGTTTCTTATGAACTGGAGGATGATATATATCTATATATATTCACAGACGCGCACCCATAAATTGAGAAATGTGTGAAACAATTGTGCTGTGGTCTCTAAAATTCTTCTGCGGCTGTAGAGTGATCTGGAAATGAATAATGTTTTTATTATGAGGCTGAAATCATGGAAACCTGAATCTGGAGAGAACAAAAAACACCTTTGTCTTTTGACACGAATGCTCTGGCTTTCACTTGGTCCAGGTGTACGCACACGCGGGGGCCGTGCTGGACGGGAAGATCTATATCACGTGTGGCCGCCGCAGGCAGTCCTACCTCAAGGAGACGTACTGTTACGACCCCCAGACCAACACCTGGACGGGCCGGGCCGAGGGCCCTGTGGAGAGGGCATGGCACGGCATGGCAGCTGTGGGAGGACGGGCGTATATCATCGGGGGCAGCAATGATGAGCGAGGCTATCGGCGCGACGTCCTCAAGGTACCCCGGCACTTTACTACGGGAATGATTGGTGATCAGGGTCATAGTCGGTGACTAATGGAGCTTTTCCACTGCCATCAAGAACCAAGCTGTACTGCAAAATGACGACCACAAGTGTGACTAAACAGAACTGGTTGCATTACCCCTATCTGATTGGTCGAAATACTGGTGATCTGTGTCAATATGCATGGATTATCCAGAGGATTAAAGGGCATATTCGGGATATTATTCATTATTAGTAGTATTGCACATTGTGATGTATTGATGCATTCCTGATGACTCCTGATAAAATGTCCAATTTAGGAGTGCTAATTCCACTAGCATTTGATGCTAACATGAGATAGTGAATCTCACAGAAATACTAGCAGAAATTAGCACATAGCGAATCATGATGTACACCATGTAGACAGTAGATAAGTGTCTCTTCAGTTTTACGTCACTGTCTCACTCCAGACCCTGGGCCAACCTTTCTGCACTCTAAAACCAAAGCAAGCTGGAACTGTGCTGTAACTAATCTTTTTTTTGTAGTATGGCTCGGTTCCTGTATGCCAGTGGAAAACCGCCTTAGTGGCTTAACCTGTGCGTGGGAGGGCAAGTTCATTGTGAATGTCTTGTGACCTTAGGGTGTTGCATCAGTGTGTAATATCAGTGTGCAACAGTATGGTTCATTGGGAGGAATAGTCTCAATCTGTGATTACCGGTTATAGTGTCTTTGTACAATTGCAGAGGAAATCTTCACATACGCCTGTGCCCTCTTCCCCCAACAGGTGGCATGCTACAACGCAAACGCAGACAGCTGGTCCTTGGTGAGCCCGCTGCCAGCAGGGCACGGGGAGCCGGGCATCGCAGTGCTGGACGGCTGCATCTACGTGCTGGGAGGCCGCTCGCATGACAAAGGCAGCCGCATGAAGCACGTGCACGTGTACGAGCCCTCGAGCGGCCACTGGGAGAGCGGCACCGCCTTCGAGGAGCGCGTGTCGGGCCTGGCCGCCTGCGAGCTGCAGGTGCCTCGCACCACGCTGGCCCAGGCCCGCGGCTGGGGGCAGCGTGCCAAGGCGTCGTGGGAAGACCCGGACTTCGACAATTCCGACGACTCTAGCGATGACTGACGCCGTGCTGCGGCAGGCGGACGAAGATTAGAATGCTCATGCTTCAGCCATATATAATGAGGGGCTGTTATGGGAAGGTCCTGGCAGTTCAGGCAGTACGGCTTGCAGGGGGACGTTTGTTTCATTGCTTGAAATGATATTATTATAATTATTATAGCACAGACTTTATAGCCCATAATTTTATTAATGTAAATCCATGGCCCTCCCCTGGCACACATACAGGTACACTCGTGTGATTCAGGGTAACTACTGCTGTTTCATTTCAGAAGATTGATACGACTTAAGGAAACACTGGCTTTGTACAAAAGTCCCAGTAGATGCACCAAATAAACAGATTTCCCCGGTGCCCTCTCCAGTTAGCAGTGAGGCAGACCGCAAGCTGGCACAGACCTCCCACACGCTGACCTCCCTGGATCTTGCAGGCCCCAAACCCAGATCTGCTTAACTAATGGTTCTTGGCTTGCTCTCTATCTTCTTTTCAGCATGTCTTTTTTTCCCCCTTTCTTTTTTTTTTGTTTTTGAGGAAATCTCTCCCTGCTTTTCTCTTCCAGGCTATGTGCCCTTCCCTCTCTGTTCAAAGCCAGGCTCGGTGCTGGGGGATGATGAGGTTGTTTGTGTCAGGTTGGGGGAAATCAAGGAAACTTCTAGAAAGGCCAAAACATCCTCATTGGTGCAGGTTTTGAGAATTTCTCAGATTGAGAAATCCGCCATTGATGCGGGGGCGGATACCTACACAGCATCTTACACAAATAAGGGACAATGCCAAAGGGCCCTTGTGTCAAAGTACCGGAAAGGGGGGGTCGGAGTAGAATCGGTGCTTTTGTGGGATTTTCCAAAGCAAGCACTTGGGGAAGATAACTGTGGTCTACAATGCTCAAATCTTTAAATGTTATCCTTCTGCATAAACAAATTCAGTTTCTTCAGAAAGGTGGTACTAGTTGTGGTGTGAACTCGGGTGGTGGGGGGCTGGAATCAATTTATTGAGCTGTCGTCGATAGAATACTGCTTTATTAGCAAAGTTCTGACTGCTCAGTCGAAAGTCGCTACAATTAACACCACTAGCAACTAACTCGATGACGTGACGTTCCGTGGCAGAGCTGTAAGTGCTGCTTGTTGGTTCCCTTCATATTCCCTGTCCCTGGAGTCACCGTCAGACTTCCAAATCCAGAAGGATGTGGCTCTAGAACAGCCAGCTTTGGCCAGATAGGGATTGAGGATTTGATGTACATTTCAAAAATGGTTTTTTGTTTATTTTCCCGTGCCTTATTTTCAGAGTTGTTCTCCAGAATGCCACACTTCAAAGTTTTCATATTACAGTACAGACGCTCCTCTACTTACGAATGAGATACGTTCTGAATGGCTGTTTGTGACTTGAAATGTTCGTAAGGCGTTATTCAACATCATTTTAGGGGTATATGCAAGTACAAAGAACGAGGATGCTGGGAGTACGCATCCTATGCAGCGGCCAGAAGTTGTACTGGGCGAACTGGCGCGCAGAAAAAAAAAATTGCAGAAAGGAAACGGGAGCCCAAGGAACACAATTTGGACTGTCCTTTTCCTTCGTATGCCTGTACACTTTCATTTATCTTAATGTCAGTTTGCCTCAGGTGAGACATAGTTAAATTGCTGGGTTCCGTTGCATGTTCTGAGCACTGATGGCAACACCTCACAGGTGTTAGATTAATTCCTGGGATCATCTGGACCCAGCCAAATCTGAGGCGGCTAACCCTATAAAGCGGCAGACTTACTCCAGTTGGCTGTGGGTACCGTGCAGCCAACGATGCTTTAGAGTGGCCTTCAACAGGCTGCTCTTTTGTGAGTCTGAGCGTCCATGTTTGGAGAGCGTCCTGGTCCCGAGGATGGTGGGTGGACGTGGGTAACCCACGAGAGCACTGACAGGGCTGTGTACAGGTTAAGGAACCACATTTAATTTGATCTCCCAAGCTGCTCATCTATTTTCACATAAAAGCTATAGGGAATTTGAAATCTAGGTCATTGTGGCCTACTTTCTTTTTTTTTTTTTTTGGTCTATCCCAGGCTGCCCTACACCCTCCCATCCCCAAACATCCAAAGCAGTCTCCAGTTGAACTAGAAGCTTAATCTTCCAGAACTTTTCCTGTTTCACAGGCAACTGTTGAGGGCACAGCAACATCACATTTGCCAAGCTTTCACTGTTTCCGGTGCTGAAGTGTGTGTGTAGGATGTATGACTCTTGACTGCACCCCAAATCTACCCATGGGTATAAATAAAGTAACCTGAACCTGAACTATGAAGGTAATGTGTTTCTCCCAGTCCATGCCTTTATGTCATTCTTTTTGATGGGTATGAGTTTTCATTGCTGCCTTTCAAT
Organism: Brevimyrus niger; assembly: GCA_015164015.2. Lineage (NCBI taxonomy): Eukaryota > Metazoa > Chordata > Actinopteri > Osteoglossiformes > Mormyridae > Brevimyrus > Brevimyrus niger. The sequence continues at coordinate 8,975,811 of JAABNY020000039.1, forward strand.
CCCCCTCTTTGAAGGCCTTTATTTCTTTCAAATTTAAAATTGCTTTTATACAAGTACTGCCTTGAAAATGCATTTTATATCAGGTAAAAACTGAAATATTATTGATTTAATGTACAAAATTGTTAATGTTGATTTTTGAAATGAGGCTGTTGAAGAAGGTTGATTATCTGATAGGCATTGCCTGCCCTCATCCACAGATCAAAATCTGAAATGGAAAAACAAAAACAAAAAAACACTGTGCTTAAGTGGCTTTGTTTACTTTTACACTGTTTATTAATGTTTTAAATAATAAAAAAGTTTATCCTACTGCAAATGGTATTCCTGTGTGAATCCTGCTTTAAAAAGAATCCTAACAGCCAGAACCATGGATTCATCACGCAGAATATTCTGGAATGAACTAGGTTCCATGTCCAAGTTAAAGATGTGGAAAAAAAGATTTGCTAAAAAAAAAAAAAAAACTTGCAGTGCCTCTTCTGTCCTTTAGAGCATCCACTTTAGTCTGAAACCTCATATAATTGCAAGGAGCTCCAGGTCACACAAATTAGTTTTGTTCTGTTCAGTCCATTAAAAGTATATTAGTCTAAATCTCATCTCAGACCCCATTACTCCAAACGAGAAACAAAGGTGTAATTTTTCAAACCTAAATGTTTCCTTAAGGTGTAAAATGTATATGAGTTCCAGTTTTTTTGTCGCGCTCCTGTTTTTTTAATCGCCTTGAATGCCATGACCTCATTCTAGGAAAACAAAATGAACAGCTTAAATCTGGCATATAGCTGATACTACACTGCCTGTTCTGGGCTATGTGTGCCTCATCATGCATGTAATCTATGTAGCGCAATAGTATCAGTCTCTTAAACATCATTAATGTATCAGACAGCCTTGTGGGAAGGTGGATCCTCTCAGATAGATGTGTGGAGTGCTGTCTGTGACGTGACTTTCTTGAGAAATGGGGAGCTATTTGCCCTTCGCAAAAAGCTACCAGCTGGGGAACCCAGCTTGTGTATGCTGAAGCCACTTCGATGGCACTCGAGTCGCCGGAAGGACGCTGAGAGCAATTTTCTTATACTTCCTGACCATACAGATTAATATTGTATTTCACTTGGCTTCTTCTTCTCTTGGCCTTGGTGCTTCACTGTTTTTTGATTCCCCTTCTGGAAAATGTGGCTCCTACATGCTAATAAAACACTAATGAATACATGCAGTAAAGGATGAACTGTAACTTTCCATTCATTTATCTTAGTGATATTCATAATTTAAAATTTCTTTATAAGCACCACCATGTAAATGCTACTAATGTGACAGGGTGTTTCTTCATTTTAATTGCTTCTCTTCAATTGTGACCAGGACTCTCTTAACCACTAAATGCCAAAGTGGAAATCAGCTCCACAAATAAGCAAATTAAAAATATGTAAAATTATATGACAGCACTGATTATAGTGCTGTGTTAAATAAATAACCTGATGAAGTTTAACTAGGGCAGCATGGTGGTGCAGTGGTCAACACTGTTGTTTCACAACAACAAGGTCCTGGGTTTGATCCTTTGGTCACGCCAGTGCCTTCCTGTGTGGAGTTTGTATGTTCTCCCTGTGCATGTGTGGGTTTTCTCTGGGTGCTCTGGTTTCTGTCCACAGACATGCCTGATGATGCTGGGATTAGCTCATGCAACCCAGATGGATAAAGTGGTATAGCTGATGGGTGGAAGCTTAACTAGATTTTCTTGAATTAAATTCCACATCCTTTCTCTTAAATCCGATATGAAATGTTACATCTTGTTGCCGTCAATTTCAATCCTGATAACTGAGTCACAGTCAATTGGCAGATTTCAGATCAGTGCAGAACTGAACTGCAGCCAAAAGATAAGGATAGTCCACCATGATATGAATCAGTGCTGCGATGAGTAAGAGCTTATAGATACACAAGAAGGAAGCAGGGAGCGGCAGCTCAGTCATGTAATCGAGCTTTTGAAACAGTTGTGAAAGAAAAGTAGTGAACCAGTTCCCTGAAACCATTAACAGTATGCTTCATTCATTGTGCTGAGGATATTATTCAAAAGGACCCAGCAAACATAAATCCACTCATCTATCTTGCAGGACCTGGAACTTATCCCAGGAAGGACAGCGCACAAGGCAGGCACCCTGGATGCCAAGCCAGTTCATAGAAGATCAAACCCACTCTTGTTAACTAATGATCGACTGCCTTGAAATAATACCAAGGGCACATCATACTTTGTGAAAAAACACATCCGGGGCAGGATGCAAAGCAATGCAGATATGCACACAAAGTATTCTGACTGTAGAAAACAAATATCAACAAGAAATAAAGCTAAATCCCAGACATTTTAGACATGTTTAGGTCCCAAAAAAGACAACAAAGCCAGGAAAAGGAGGAAGTATGGTCAGCCTAGTATCACATAGTACACCAGTGTTTTTGGGATGAAATATTGCCCCAAAATGTCTGAGCTGGGGGTGCTGATGGCTCCCATAACCCAGTTTTAACCTCTTAACTCAGGGGTCTCCAACTCCGGTCCTGGAGAGCGACTATCCAGTAGGTTTTCTATCCTACTTGGCTTCTGATGAGCCAAACTGCTCCTGGTATTTACCTGAGAACAGGTGTGGCTCATCAGAAGCCGGGAAGGATAGAAAACCTACTGGATAGTAGTTCTCCAGGACCAGAGGTGGAGACCCATGCCTTAACTATATATAGTTTTTACCAAATTGAGTGGGTATATGAGAAAACTAGCAGATTCTGCCTATTTCATATGACTCCGTGGAACCATTACTCAATAATGTGTCACTATCCGAGCCTAATTATTTTACGCAAGTCAGCATTTTCCGTATACATATAGAACGTTCGCCAGCATAGGCAACTGCTTAGGGCTACACCTTAAGAATGGGTGCCAACTTAGCAAGTCATTTTCACTTATTCTCGGACGACGGGGCGCAGGCTAGGGCGCCTCATGAACTTCGATCGACACCTAACACACGGTGCAAAATGCCCGACAAAGTGCAAATACAATATTGCATTCAGTATTGAACAAATATGGGTTACGCATGCTCCTCAAATGTACGAAAGGAGATCCCTTCTGAAACTTGCATCGTAATGGGGTCAAGTTCAGTCGTACGACTGGATCCGCAGCTCTCCGCCTCGCGACTTATTACTCCTAACAGGAAATCTGGATTTACAGCTTTGCACTCTGTTACAATAAGAGGTGTTAAATTTAAACTCAAGTATATCTGCTTTTACTAAGATCGTGTTTCCTTTTTAATTCATAATAATTTTAAATACAACTAGTGTAGTTCTGCTTTAGCCATGGAATTAGGCTACATTTAACATATTACAGCAATTGTACAGATTCATTTACAGGAACTCTAAAGAAAAAAATACTATAAGTGTAAAGATTTGGGGTCAGTAGGTGGGAAAGTAAAGTTAGACCGATGAGCAAGTGAAGCTGACGAGGAAGATTAGCTTTCTCCAGAGTAAAATAACGCGTATTAACCTAGAAATAAACCAAACTCAAGGCACTTCAGGTAGCAAGAAATTTACGGAAGCTAAAGCGTCTTCTGCCTGGTATCTACGATTTCAGCGTACAGTGCCCCTCCGTAACGCCGCTAGCGTAGGGACTGGAGCAGGGTCGTGCCAGGCCCCCTCCGGGCGCGCCATCCCAGGCCTGTTTTGCCCTGCTTTGCCCTGCTCCGGCTGGCCCGGCGTCGGCGCTCTTCGGGTTAGAGTAAGAGCTCACAGCCCCGCCCTCCGTCCGCCATTTCTCCGCTTCCAGCTTGGTCCCAGGAGGGGTACGCAATATCAACAAGGCGAGCGACGAGCGGGAGCCCGATACGCCGATATTAAACCGTCCTCCGGCGAAAATAATGCGGACAGGAGCGGGAATAAATCCTGGGAAGGCACTGCCAGGTTAATGAGTGATAGATCACGGAAAGGGATCCTTATCTGTACTATCCGCTCGCTTGTTTTGCGAAGGCGCATAGAAGGCCGCCATTTTTGATCACTTCTTTTTTAAAGTCTGTAAGTGTACGGGAACAAAGCTGGTGTTACATTTGCACCGCGGATACGACGGTGTAAGTCGGGTCCACCGCTGCGAGTAGCCTGGGAGCAATGCGACACTGGGATCGCTTGGCCGGAGTAGTCTTTCTACTAACGTGCTGCCCGGTTAACTGTACCCGGCTAGCCAGCTAGTTTTACGGGTTGAATTTTTTGTTTCGTAACAGTGCGTATATGGGCGGCCCGTTATGCTTTAGTTAGTCTCTAAATAAGCCGCGAAGGTCCGCCGGGAAACTGAGCCCGGAGTCCCCGTTAGTGTGAAAGCTGCCGCTCGCTCGTCGTCTGGCAGGACGGCGGGGGTAGCTAGCCGGACCGCGCGGTTCGAGGCGGGCTCAGAGTATCGCTAAGTGCGAACCACCCTAAAAATAAAGAGTCGAATTATATTTTTGGAAGGAAATTGGAGAAAAACTGATCTGCGGGTTGCTGATCTGCTGCTCATTCTGTTGGACTGCGGGCTGCAGCGAGCTCCGGTGCATCGGCGCTCATATCCCGTCACGGTTTTTTGACTTTATTTATTCGGGTTCGGTATACATATAAATATATATATATATATATTGGAAGGTTGCGTGCTGCGTTTGCGAAGCATGTCATCCGCGCGCTTCGATTCTTCGGACCGGTCCAGTTGGTACTTCGGTCCCGTCTCGCGCCAGGAGGCGCAAAGCCGGCTGCAGGGACAGAGGCACGGCGTCTTCCTGGTCCGGGACTCCTCCACCTGCCCTGGCGATTACGTGCTATCGGTGTCGGAGAACTCCAAGGTCTCTCACTACATTATAAACTCGCTGCCCACCAAGAGGTTTAAGATCGGCGACCAGGAGTTCGACAGTCTGCCCGCCCTGCTGGACTTCTACAAGATCCATTACCTGGACACGACAACGCTCATAGAGCCTGCTGCCAGGTACATTTAAGTTCGGCTCTGGCAGGCCCCCGTTGGCTGCTTGGCATATTGCAATCGTGCGAATATCGTCCACCTGCTGCACTTGCAGCTAAACCGTTTCGTGTTGCTGGCAGTTTGCATCTTTTAAACTGATGTGAAAGTTTCCTGAGACGTCTTTTCTGTCCCTGGTTATGAACTAATCAGATGAAGGCAGTTCATTGGCGGTTGTCGCCAATGAACGTGCATCATGATTAGCTCATTTTTAAAAGCTCAGTTTACAAAATGTATGCATGAAGGAAAAAAATAGTCACTGCCAGTTAATTATGTGTATGTCTTCGTCAGGCGTAATAATGATGGCTGGCGTAGTTATAACAGTGAATGCAAGTGTATGTCTTTCTTTAGAATATCTACTTGTGGTCTTTGGAGTTTACCAGAAAAGCTAAATGACAACTGATTCTTCAGATGTGCATGGGTGTAATGCACACATTAACATCCTGTTTCGAAATAGACTGTTAAAGATGAAGCCTAAGGAAAGAAAAAAAAAAAAACATGTCACTTGTTACATTGCATTACACTTCAGTCAGCGATTGCAGCCCTTTTGTAGGACAGGAAGCATGGCAGCATCTCATTCATTAATGGCACTGGCTGAGGGGAAAAGGAAGAGCAGGAGAGGCACCCGCTGCTGTCACAGGTTTCCTGTGTTCAAGGAAACTGCTTCATATAAATACCTGCTTAGGCTTACATAGATGAGCTCCTGGGGTTTAAACAAACAAGTCATATTAACATGCAGATCATGAGGGAAGTTGTTGGATCAGAAGACACTCCCCACTCGGGGATAAATTGGAGCAAATTTCCCACTATCCTAATTCAGGGGTCTCCAACTTCAGTCCCGGAGAGCTTTCCCGTAGGTTTTTTTTGTCCTACCTGGCTTCTGATGAGCCACACTTGTTCCTGGTATTTACCTGAGAACAGGTGTGGCTCATCAGAAGCCAGCTAGGCTAGAAACCTACTGGACAGTAGCTCTCCAGGACTGGAGTTGGAGACCCCTATCCTAGTCTATTGAGTCACTTAATACAAATGATTAATGCAGTTTACATTATGAACAAGCAGCCTGTGCTTTAGATTAATATGATGTGGCTAGCGACAACAAGGCTAGCTAGAAAAGCTGAATGTTTGCTGAGGGGTTGACCACTGCCTTGTCTAGCCTTCAATGTGATGCGCAGGGTGTTAGGATCTAACGAGATGTGGAATGGGAATGGCACTGGTGGGATGGATGCCATGAGTCTGTGGCACGTCAAAGCCTGGCTTCCTGTGTCGCGGTGGGCTTAGCCTCCGCGAGCCTGTGATGTCATTTCCCTCTGCTGCCAAGTCATCGTTGGTGTGCCGCAGCTCTTGTCACCTGTTAACCCGGGCTGTGTTGGTGCCCATATGGCGTTAACGTCTGTAAATTGCAGTCGCTGGTTCTTGCTGAAGCTGGAAGAAGGTTTCCCAAGTGGTCTGGAGTTTCAGCGGTCTTTACCTATGTATTTCTGGGTGGTCGTGTGTCTGTATTGGTTTGTGGGCCTCTTGCAGGTTTAGCCCAGTTCTGTTGGGTCGTACTCGCCTCCCTGGCCGTTTGAATGATGCTTTATTCTCCATTTGCACAAGTGCATGTATTTGGAATGCTTCTTTTCTCAAGTCCTATCTTCCTGTCCTTTGAGGTGAGTCCGAGTGCAAGGTCAGGCTATTTGTCCCGCGCCCCTGGCACATTTCTGGGGGATTAACTGGCCTCGCTCAAGAGCCCAATGGCGCTGTGACTATTCTGTGAAGACCGAGGCTCAGACCAGCCACCTTCTCATCACAGAAGCAGAGAGTTGGCCACACACTGCTCATGTATTTACTAACCCTTTTGTACCTCCCCCCCCCCCCTCCCAGGTATGTTAACCCCACAGTGAGCAGCAGCCCAGCGATGCCGCTGACTGGCTTGGATGAGAACCTGGAGTATGTGCGGACTCTGTACGACTTCACGGGCAACGACGCCGAGGACTTGCCCTTCCGGAAGGGCGAGATCCTGGTGATCTTGGACAAGCCGGAGGAACAGTGGTGGAGCGCCCGGAACAAGGAGGGCCGTGTGGGCATGATCCCCGTGCCCTACGTGGAGAGGCTGGTGCGCTCCACTGCCCACACAGGCAGCCTGCCCCATGGCAGCCGTAATTCCAACAGCTATGGGTTCCCTGAGCCAGCCCACGCGTACGCACAGCCCCAGACGCCCTCACCCTTGCCGGCCGGGCCCGGTCCCCTGCCCTCCACGCAGAACGGCCCCGTCATGGCCAAGGCCATCCAGAAAAGAGTGCCCTGTGCCTACGACAGGACTGCCCTGGCGCTAGAGGTAGGGATGGCCCACCTTAGGTTACTGTAAAGTAGCGGCAGCTTCAGTAAAGGTCACACTGTGTATTTTTAGGGTGCACTGGGGGATTCTTATGCTAGCTATCACTGGGCGTTCGAAGCCCTTGGGTTTTTACCTTTAGGTGTTGGTGTGAGGATTTTACTGGGGAGGGGTAACTTATCTGATTGCAGTTATCTAAAAATACATTGCTGGCTGCAAGTTATTAAGCCGGGGCCCCAAGACAGATTATTCATAGCTGCATAGCTGCAGGATTGTGCAGCGAAGCCGCTCGACCATCAGCCCGCCGTCAGCAAAGAGCTACATGCTCAGAGCTTGAAGGTGTTTGCAGGTCTGTGCCTCTGTTTACTAAGTGTTTGCAGGTTAGTCATGGCTGCTTGTGGTCAGCCAGGGGACACATGAAATAAAAAAATAAATCAATGAAAACCATAAAGCTGGGATAGTTCACTTTGCCCAGAATATACCGCGCAAGTTCACATCCATCTGGGTGAGGTTCTTTGCATATATATATATATATATATATGTGTGTGTGTGTGTGTGTGTGTATGTATGTATGTGTGTGTGTGTGTGTGTGT
>JAABNY020000039.1:8983798-8995700 GCA_015164015.2 Brevimyrus niger
GTGTGTGTGTGTGTGTGTGTGTGTGTGTGTGTGTATATGTATGTATGTATGTGTGTGTGTGTGTGTGTATATATATATATATATATATATATATAAAACATGGGGGGGTCACAATTTGTGAAACTTCACATATCTTGCACGCGTGTGTGTGTTTGGGGGGTGGTGGGGCTGGGTTTTCTCTTCCTAGAGATGAACTCATGTTTTGCACTTTTTCGTGAAATCCAGGTAGGTGGTCGCTACTGAGCTGTGGATTTGAAGTCTTGACTTTGCTGGTTTCATTAATCAGGCTTCATGTTTGTGTTTTTGGGGGGGGGGGGGGGGATATGGGGGGTGGTGGACTCATAAAGATCTTTTTATTAGTGACTCATAAGTTTGTGACTACGCAGGGGGAAGAGACAATTCAGTTAAGATTTAGGATGTGCGTGTCTAATTTTTACTTTTAGAGTATGTAAATTGTGTTTAGAGCATGTACATTACATTTTTAAAGATCTTTTTCCCCCTGAGTGAAACTCATTTACACGTGTGGGTACAATGAGGGCTGTTGACTTATTTTTCCCCCCGTCAAAGTGCGCATCATTTTCCAGCTAGAGTGTTTAACTGCTCCCCCTACAGCAATGGGTAGGCGCCACACTAACTTCACAAGTGATGACGTTGCTGGTAAAATTAGCTGCGCTGGAAACGAACCTGTGGCTGTTCTTGAAATGGAACTGGGGCTCTGGATGGGTCGGGAAACAACCTATGAAAATGTCAGCAATTCAGCCGCCCGCCTCGTGATCGGTGGCAGATGGGGATCATAAACAAGGACCGATGGGCTTTTTTTTTCCCCCACCATCGCCTGCGGGTCTGGACAGACCCGACCAAACGATCGGAGGTGCCGGGCGAGCAGGTGGCACAGTGGTTATTGACGTGGGGTGGTGAGACCCCCGGGGCGCCGGTGATGATCCTGCCTAATGGGGGCGCCTATTATGGATATTGTCAGAAAATGTAGATTTTTTTTTCGTGTGCCGCACAGCACTAAAACATTGGTGCACTATAACACGTGCTAAGAAGCATTAGTGCCGCGGAGTAAACACACTGAGGATGCCAGCGTTGCCTGCTAGTCTTAGCCCAGTGTGACTCCCACAGAGGACTGTTGTCCCCTCCAGGTCTTCATCACTTCTGCTCCGTGACAGATTTTAGTCCAAAAAAAAAAAAAATCAATGTGCCACCGGGAATGTGATATTTAGTCCAAGGCTGGTTGGCTGACCTCAGATCAGATTAGTGTCTTTATCTGCGGGTGATCCTGAGCTGTTCAGCATTGGGATAACTTTAGACATCCCTGTTTCTTCGTGTTTACTTTAATCTGAAGCCCACAATTCTTAGTAGAGATGCACGGATTGCAGTTTTTTTTTTTTGGCCGATTCCATTTTTTTTTTTGTAAGTGTGACCTGCCGATTCCAATTTTCGTTCTGAAAACTATACTTGACAGGATACACAAACTAAAAATTCTTCAATGCAAAATTTTGTTTTCATAATAAATGAAATCGTTATACTTTAAAAAAAATTCCCCAAACTGCGCTTACAGGATCTTCTCTCAGTTAAACAAGTCTCAGAATAAAGTGCTCTGGTTTGGAAAACTCTACACATGACAATTAACTGAAAATGAGCTGCTGTACACCCAGCCCTATCTGACATATTTTGCCAAACAAGAGCAGGTGCAACAAACTTAAATAACAAATGTCAGTTAACATTTTCCAGTATGTTTAAATTCACCATATATCACAACATTGATCTTTCTCTTTTTCTTTTCTTTTTACTCATCTTCAAATGCACAAGTCCATAGGTTACAAACCTCCAAATCAAACTGAAGTGTCCCATTCTCTTCCAAATAATATTAATACCAGCATCACACATTATGCACATACAATTCTTACATCGCGAGTAAGCTAGATTGTCAAGTTTTTTTTATACCTTCATACTGTGTGGACAATATAACGCAGAGGGTTGAGGTTTTTGCTAAAACAATTTTACTCTGCCATAGGAACAAACATTTGCTAGCTTTGCAGTTTTATTTATTATTCCTTTTCGAGATTATCCAGTATATGTTTGAAAATCAGTTTAAAGTTCACCTCCGATCTTTCACCATATTTTCATGGTGGGTCCCCTGTGGTCTACTTTGGCTTTACATGCATTACAAATTGTAGTCTTTGTGCCGTCTTCACTCTCAGTGAAGAACTTCCACGCTAACGACATGTTAGCGTGTGGCTATGAGTGTGCACGGGGCCATCAGGCTGTCGCCTGCACCGCTGGATGTATGAAGTGTGGTACATGCATAAAATGACCGGTTCAGTATAGGAGATACATGAAACTGATTGGCTGGTTTACGGTTTGGGCCAGCATGCTGAAAATTGGCCGGTTGATTGGGGCATCTCTGTAAGTTAGCTGCTTTTTTTTTATTATTTTGATTTGCTTTTGACAAAAATGATGAGTAAACATAATTATGAAAGCCTGGTCTGATTTGTAAATTATGCCAGGTGATTGCTTTACTGGCGCTGCCTTTAGGATCCATAGGAACGTTTGAAGTTGCAAGAATTATGTGGTTTGATTGGGCTGTAAGCAGATTGCATTTCTCATAGATCGATATCTGCTGGGCTCCTAAGTCTTTCTAGATGTGCATATTTTCCTCTCCATATAGTTTTACGACATACTGAAATATCTACCGATGGTTTTAGAGGTTTCAGTAACTTTGATGGCGGAAAAATGGTGCTATTGTTATCTGGGTGTTTAAAATGTGATTTTATTTGTGGTATGAACAGTTATTTCAGCATTTCAGGAGAAGTTTCCCTTTAAGTGAGGGTAATGGTCTAGACGGTGCAGCAGGATTATTCTATGTATATATAATTTTAGTGATGTGCATTGACTGTACAGGGATCTGAGACACATAACTAGGGAGATTATATTACATTGACCTGCCACATTGACCTGCTGGATCTTGCCGGTTCTAGTTCTAAAGGCTCACAGAAAATTAGACACCAGACCACAGGACAGGGCCCAATGTCAATGCACAACATAGTTGTAAGTACTAGATTAAATAGATAATAACTGTCGATACTATGATTAAGGAGGTGCTTCATCCAAAGCCAACCTCGCCCATTGCATTGCATCAATACTGAACCCTGTAAATTACCCAAATACTGGAATTTTGACTGCATAATTTCTGGTAGTGGTAGACTATTCTATCCCTAGCCTCCCAGAACTTCCTGCTTGGGACCAGTGAAGTATTTCAGTCTCATGTAAGAGACTGACCTGGTAATATGCCAAAGGGGGAAAAGCCTCCAAATCCCATGGTCTCTTTTCTTCATACCGCTGTTAAGTGTTTTGTCTATTGGGGTGAGTAACCCTGGGATTTTTTACTCTTCCAAATTGTCCCATTGAAGTCAGGTGTCTGTGCTGCTAGGTATGGATTCACGGAGATCCTAATCACAGGCTCATGTAGCAAAATGATCAGCCTACTTTTTAAAATAGCTTATTACATTTTTAACACATTGTTTTCCAGCAGGATATAGATGGATGTCCTTCTACCCTTATGAACCATGCAAAACTTTTTTTTGGGGGCGGGGGTCGGTCCGTCCAGGCTAATCTGAAGTCATATTTTCCATGCAAGCAAAACACTGGATGATGCAAAAATGAGATATTTGAATTAAAGTGTTTTAAGTGGTTTTTAGATTTTCATGAAATGTGACCCACCCCTTTCCATTTTGCTGTCCTCTCCTCAGGTGGGGGACATGGTCAAAGTGACCCGGATGAACATTAGCGGCCAGTGGGAAGGCGAGGTCAATGGCCGCAAAGGGCTCTTCCCCTTCACCCATGTGAAAATAATCGACCCACAGAATCCGGACGAGAACGAATGAGACGGCGCCCCCGTGCCCTCCCGACTCCCTCCTCCATCGGCCGTGGCGTGCCGTACCGCTGTGGGGAACGCAGCTGTTTACATGACGTTCATGGAAATCAGTGTTCGCTAGCCACAGGTTTACCTACCCACCAAACCCCCCCCACTTTCACCAGTAAAAGGTGAAGTGTGCACTGTTGCTCTGGTGCAATGTTTGGTTGTTTTTTGATTTTTTTTCTTCCTTCAAGCTGCCTGAGCTTTTGCAGGTAAGATGACAAGTCTGGCTTTGCTAGTCAACCAGGGAAGCTTTTAAACAGTGAAAGTTAAAAAAAAAACTCGAAATAAAGCAATGGTCCCATGGTCTCGTGCAGCACCGGTGACGCTAAAGCACGTGAGAGCGCGTTGTGGGCACGTGATGCAGGTGATGATTTTTGTATATTTGCGGGGACATCCTAGGGTATGGATGAGGAGGACTCATCCCAAGTGTGGCGTTCATGGAGTTGAAACTGGGGGGGGGGGGTGTTGTAGGTTCAATGGAGACCCCTCAGTCCGGACTGAAAATGCTGAAACTGGGAAAACACGGAAATTATGAAACCGCAGAAACCCGCTCACGAACTTTAATCCCCCACCCAGACTACATCGGCTTATAATTAATTGCGCGAATATTCTCACCAACTGGACGTTGCTGCTTTCATAAGCCCGCTGGTCGCAGTAAAAGCAGAACTAGTGGCTTTTAGCACGGAACTAGTCGTAAAGCATTTCCTACTCGGTGACGTTTTTTTTCTTTCCGCTGCCAGTTTGGTTTTAGTAGCGAAAGAATGACTTGAAGTTGGTTTAAATCGCGCGGGGGAATAAACGTTAAGATGCGCCGTACTCGTGGCTGTTTATGCAATGCTTCGGGTTAAAGCAGACGTGTCAGCCTCCTCTTCTGCATAAAACCCCTGCTTGTTTTAAGATTTACGTGTTCATACCAGATATAAACCCGCAACAATGTGGGGGCGACTTGCTGTGAAAATATGAATATCTTTAAAGGCAGACTGCCGGAGCGCTGAAATCTATTTCGGGTTTTGACCTGATATGAACAGTAAACAGGCGTCATGTCCCATCTGACTAAAGTTTTTGTAGGCTGTCACGTTATGCTCTTCATGATTAAAAATACGACCTGTGGCATCAGTCTCCCGAGCTTTCCCCCTATTTTCCCGCTTGATCCTTACTGTAGGATGCGATGCCCCATCCTTAACCCGCCAGCTTCTTGTATCGTGCACTAAACTAACGGCGACGAACCCGCAGAAGCCTCAGCCCGAGGAATGCCGCTTTTTACTCTGAAAAAAATGGAGATCGCCTGCAAGTGGCTGGCTTGCATGATGCTCTGACCCGCTTTTTTTAAACCAAGCTACGCGTTTCGTCTGCCGGGAATCGCCTTACCATTACTTGTGCAGTTCCTCATCTCTTTTGTCCTTCGGATCAAGCAATATTACAGTTTATAGTTTTTAAAAAAATAGGTATTTTAATTTCTTTTAAAAACATCGAGGTTGCCCTTAAACTATATGCCTTTTGACATTAACAGTATTACTGTGCTTTTTGTTTATATTTTATTAAAAAAAAACTAAATCGTGCCTTTTATTTTCTTACATTTACATGCATTACATGGTTGGTAACGTGTGTGTGTAAACTCATGTACAGTGCAAGTAAATAAAAGTGTTAACTTGTAGTTTGTATGTGCTTTTGTTCATTTGTACGTCGTTTCTGCATATGGGGACTCTGAAATGGAGCACCGCGGTTATAAACACTTATTATAACACAAATTAGAACACAACTGCTGCTTTGTGGACTTGCCCTGAGGGGGGATGGCGAGCAATTAAGGATTTCTAATGAGAATCTATAAACGGAGCTGTGGAGACTGACGTGCGTCAGCGAGAAACTTTTCAAGGTCGAAGCTCCTAGTCGAATGCCCGAGCAGAAGGACGGTGGCCGTCAGTATTTTTGTTGCCTTTCTGTGCAGCACGGGTGGCTCAGCCCATCTCACATCAGGAAACCGACTATTAAACTACTAGCATGGTAGTTAATCATTTTGATGAATTTGAAACGGGTGCAGTTACGTGCTTGCCGTTTTCCTTTTTATGAAGACCCAAAGTCTAGTTAAGCAAACATCGGGTTTTTGAATAGTGCATAGAATAGAAAAGAAGACTTAATTGCCATTGTAAAATTTACAACGAAATCATGAGTGCTACTCCAGCTGGGTGCATAAAAAATCTGATGCCAACAGTACGGAATAACAAAAACAGTATCATCTCATCTCTTGTGAGTATATCTCACAAGGAAAAACAAATAGAAAAGTTGAAATTGCGCTCGCCCACAATAACAAGAATGAAAGATGCCGTTCCACTGAAGGTATTGCACGAAAATAGCAACCGGATGTATGCATATTTATTATTGCACAGTAGTAACCTAGAGTTGTTTAGTCAGACTTAACAGTGCTTGTTTGTTTTCAATCTATTAATGGCCATTGGAAAACATTACTATATTCCTTAGTATAAACAATACATGTCAATTATAAAGTCAAAGTAGTCTTAGATCAAAATATCTGCATATTTTATGTTAAAATAAGTCGATATGTCAACCACATTGCATAATACTTGTTCATTTTTTTAAATACTACGATATGTGTTGCAGATACAAAGTTATGAAGTTCGTAATACGTAAAAGTCCCATGAGCTGATCAGCGTCAGCAAAGGAGCAGATCTGACAGCCTGTCCCACGATTCTAACTGGGTGAGGGCTGGGGCGTCGTTTGTAATGAACGCGTAGCAACTCAAGTTATCGGCGTTAAAAATTGTCGACGGGGTTGCTGATTCCAAAATGAGGTGTAACATAAGTTATTCATTATGTTTTGTTTGTTTTAAGATAAACGTTTTAAGTAAAAAAAACTAAAATTAAAGACTGATGTGCAACTGATGCCCCCCATCTCCCCAACCCCAGTCTAGCTCATGTCCTGCCTGTTGCCCTCGTCCAGTTTTCGGCAATGCGGCCGTTTGACCACAAGGGGGCCGCATGACACCCAACAGTATACCTGGAGAGAATGAATATTTAGCGAGATCGGATTTTATGTATAAATAATCACGAACAAACAAATTTACAGTCCATTAGAAAGACAAAATGACAATTCATTTCCATTAGTCTTACGATGCAACTTGTAAATATGTATTTATAATACAAATAACTACTTAAACCTATGAATAGTCAGCCATAAACTAGACAGTTGAGTTTGCGTTAAGTTAGATTTCCCAATAATACAACTTACATGTGAAACATAAGGAAAGTGACACAGAATAACAAAATGCTTATCAGTGGTTCTCTGCATTCCCTAAAACCAATAAATAGGCAACATTATGTGTTTCCTTTACTTTTCAACTGCAGCTGTTAGACACTTTTACTCACTGTGCAGCTGTGGCCATGCTTTAGTGACAACAGTGACCTTTTAACTTGAGTCAGTTGCAAATTACTTATTGTTTTTATACATCCAAGCACAGATCACTCACAGTTATGCATCTTCCTCTTCACTGTGATCCTCCTTAAATTTAGGGTGTAACAGCTGGTTAAATCTCCCAGCACTTCAACCTGCAACCTTTTGTTCACAAATCCAGCTCTTCAGTCTTATTTACAGCAATGGTTTTGGAGCTGGGGGGGGGGGGTGGTCGATTGATTAGAGTGGTAGTGCTGAGTGGCCGATTAAGGGGGGGTATGTCCTGCTTACTTCTGTTCTCTCCCCCTGCCCTGTCTCCAGCAGTTCCTCCCCATTTGGCCGTATGCACCACTGACTTTATGAAGGTTGACTTCCTCTGCATTAAGAGCCCCCCAACCCCAACTCCACCCCACCTCTGAGGCTCATCTGTTTTATCTGCAGCTGTCTGGACCCCCCCCCACCCCCTCTATCCACTTCCTGTTTTTATATAACCTAGTTTTGATTTTCATTTATATTTGCGATTGTATTTTCTGGGTGTGATGACATGAGACAGATGGAGTTCTGTGTCTTCATAACTCCTGGAGCAGTGCTGCAATTGTACTGTAAATACTGAGACAGAACGTGGTTTGTTTCAATGGGTTTAATATATGAAATGTTCATTTTTTTGGCAAGCAGTCAAAGGTTGGTCCATCTGTGTGTCTCACTGGATCTTCACCACCACTTACCACACTGTGAGCTTTGTGCTTCCTGCTCCGTCCTTCCCTGGCTGTCCACATCGATGCGGCAGGCTCTTCCACGCTGAGGCGCAGGGACGGAAACGTCGTCGGCCATTTGTTAGTGTGAAGTGCTGTTTGCTAAGTGACCCCCAAGACAGACCACAGACACATCCACACCATCTTGTGTTACTAGCAGTGGTGTAGTAGCAACAGTTAAAAGGTTTTTTTTTTTTTTTTTCTAAAACAGGCATTAGATAGGTGCCATTTAACAACGAGGCCAATTCATTGCCAGACTGCCACCCTGGGACTCATGGAAATGGATCCGACTCATTCGTTATGCTGGCAATCGATTCAGGCTGCTTTGTTGTCCATTATCAGGGCACTTGGAGGCTCGTTAGTTTCATTGTGACTCTGCCCCCCTCCCCCCCCCACTGGAACATGTACAATGGACACCAGCCACCGAGGACCCTGGGTGTCATTACAGCAATGTTGGGCCTGCTGATGCTATGTCAGTAGCTCAGTGGGGTGTGGTGTTGCGGCTTGACCTGCAGGTCTGGAGGGTCCTGGAGCTTTGATACCTTCAGTCATCCGCTTAGAAGGCTGTCACACGTGGCGACTGTCCATAAGGTCTCATGCTTGACTTCCCTGCAGCATGACTTCTATTTGGAAACTTGTAGCTCTCTCCAGCATGCAGTGACTAAGTGGCCTCCAGGGACGTGGGTTTGATTCCTGTCCTGATGTATTTGCATGTTCTCCTCAGTGTTCCTTCTTTTAGGAAATTTGCTTCCAGTCCAAGACATGTATCTTAGGTTGATGTTGATGTCTCTGAGTAGCCCTTCTGTGATGTACCCTGTTATGGACTGGCATTCCTTCCTGCCTTGTACCCTGTGCATCCTGGGATAGGTTCCAGGCTGCCTGTGACCTTGCACTGGATAATCACTTATGGAAGATGGAAGATTTTCCCATAGACTCTTGGTTTTTGAGCTAGTTGTTTTTTAGTTCTTTGACTGTTTTGGCTGATTACCCTGGGTACAGTCAAACTCTCTTCATTTTATCCTGTCTTTGCAGCTCCATTGCTTTGCATATCTTGCACTGAATTTTAATGCATTTATACATTCATTCTTGGCACTTGGGCCGTGTCCACTACTCAACCTTGTGCTCTGCTGACAGAAACATGTTTCAATGCTCTGAAGCGAGCAGCACCATGTTTAGTAGTTAGGAGGCTGGGAACTGGGTCTGAGTTTGAAATGGTGCAAATCCACATCCCAAGAGAGGTCGTTGTACCCTTAAGCGAGCTACTGTTTGCATGAAATGGTTAAGTAAGCACTGACTTGCAATCTGCTCACTTTTTTTTTTTTTTTAATTATTAGATATTATTAGTGTCATATCATGAAGAAGGTGACATTTACCTGAATTGTTTGGTCAGATATACAGTTGTGTGAATTTGGGTAAAATTTTAAGGTATTGAAAATGGTGAGGTTTGCTCCACTGAACAAACATAAACCGAAAAAGCACTTGACGTATTATTGTGCCGCAGTGTTGTGCCGCAGTGTTGTGCCGCAGTGTTGTGCTGCAGTGTTGTGCCGCAGTGTTGTGCCGCAGTGTTGTGCTGCAGTGTTGTGCCGCAGTGTTGTGCTGCAGGCCTAGATCTCTGTCAGGATGGGGGAGCAGAGGGCCGGCCGCCGGCTCATCATTAGCATGCTGGTGAGAAGGCAGTGTCTGGACTTACCTGGCGAGGCTGCCCTGCACTTGAAAAGAGGCCCACCAACCATGTTACCGTTCCACAAAAGCTCCTCACCCCCCTAACTTCTAACAGGAGGAACTGGATTCATTAAAAAAAAAAAAAACCCTTATATATGCTTCACCATACTTAACTGTCCTACAGCTGCCCCGCCATGCCCACCCTTGCCCGCCTTCTTCCAGCTCAGTGCAGGATTGCTCTCTGCCCTCGCTGGATTATCCACATGTCCCTCGAATGCAGCTCACATACTGAAGAAACTTCATGTGCCCTAACCCAGGGGTGCCAAACTCCAGTCCTGGAGCGCCAGAGTCCTGCACATGTTTTGATTTTCCCTCAGTTAACACACCTGACTCAGTCCCTCAGACCTCCTTGTGCTAATTACCACAAGGCTCTTGAGCTGAATAATTTGTGGTGGAACAGGGAAGAACTAAGCTACACAAGGTTCCGGCCCCCCAGGACTGGAGTTTCACACCCCTGCCCTAACCCTCTGGGTCTAAGTTTCATGTATTAGCTGACCGTTTACCTGATTTCCTTTTCACTGTATTGTAACAGATAACATCACAATTGGCATCTGAAGTGCAACTGTCTCCACGGTTACATCTGGAGATTTCGCGGTCTAAGATATATCTAAGTTCTGTTTAGGAGCTGTTTATTCCAGGGAGACGACTGTCATCAAAGGTATGGTTGTCTTCTCCATGAATACCATTGTCATCCAAGGTACAGCTGGTTTCTCCAAGGAGATGTTGCCTTTGATGTTGTTTGTCCACTGGTGGCTCTTAAGCCCTTGATAAACGTGCTCTCTTGTCTCACCCTCCTGCGGAGAAAGTCAGATAAGCCAATGCTACACTGTTTACACAACCTAGATATGTGGCATTTTCTACAGTAACCTGGATTTTTTTTATGTCTTTTGAATTTCAAAATGTTGTTCATGCTCTTACAGGTATGGCCACACAAATGTTGTGTTTGTAAATTTCTGAGCTGTAATTTTTTTTGTTGCAAATAAATTATGTAGGATCCATTAGGTTTTGCAAGTGAGGATTTACACAGTGTGGCACAGTGACTCAGCTGCGTAGCACTGCCTCTTCATACCTTCAGGGTTTAGGGTTTCAGTCTCACCTCTGTATGCGTGGAACGCATATTTTCCTGGAGTCCAAAGACGTGCCTTTGGCTAACTGGAATCTCTAAATTGCCCGCAGTGTATGACTGTGTGTCCTGTGATGGACTGTGTGTCCCCCAGCCTCATGCCTTATGCTGCCTCGGATAGACTCTAGGCCCCTTCTGACACAGACCAGGGTGACGGCTGATTTATACCTCTGTGTAAATTCTGCGTCATAGGTGACCACGTACAGGTGCGCGTCAGGCTACGGCGTAAGGTACACGGCTACTTATGGAGTAGATTTTAGAAATGAGCCTTAAGAAGGTGGACGGATTCACCAAGACTGCCTGAGACATCGCTCATATTTATCATCTTTGTGCCAAGAACTGATATTAAGATCCCTCTGTTGTATTGTTTTGTTTTTCGGTCACTTAGAAGCCTATTCACCTGTCCCCAGAACGATACTCTTGATCGATATTCATGTTTGGCTGCTTGTTTGCCCTTCTGCCTACTAAGGGATCCCTAGAGGCTCAGCAAAAGCACAGGAGAGGGGAGTGTAAAGTCGTTTTGAGCCAGATCACCGGCTAGAACATGTTTCTCAGCCACCCTAAGAGAACGTGTCACATCCATTCACACATCCTTACATCATCAGCTATGAGTATAACTATGTCACAAGTGGGAGAAGCACAGTTGTTAAGATTTCATGCTGTGGTGTGGCTCTTACCTGGGCTTTTAATTATGAAGGGATGGACTTGGCCTTGTTCCCCAAGTGGATGTAACCCATCCATTTTGTTTATTCGTCTGGTGCACTGCTGTCAGATATACCTCTGTATGTTTACATTAACTCGTTCACACATTTGCAGCCAGGAAAATAACGTCTTACCCCTTCAACCCCAGTCACTCCCTCATCCAGCATCCCCCCCCCAAACATCCGCCACACGGGCCCGGTCCCCAGGAACACACACGCCCCCTCCCCCCACCCCACACCGCCCCCACCCGAATCCCCTGCCAGGAGACAG